>CALNHX010006540.1:0-87519 GCA_940337035.1 Agriotes lineatus
AGTAGCTTTGATAATGACATGTCACCGCGTCTTAGGGGAACAACTTCAGTTTTAGCATACATTTAACAAGTTGCAAATGCTTTATTTACTATTTGTTGAAGTAATTTATAGCAGGTTGCTAGTGTTGCTTGTATAGTCCATTTTTCAATAGGTCATAAGGTTTTCATAATCTGCAAAGCTTATTTAGGAGATCTTATATTTGTTTTCCTTCTCTCATGAACTGTTTCATATATAGTACGTGGGCTTTTGTTATAAATCCTTTTCTAGAGTTGGCTTACCGAACTTGATATTCGTTCATGCTTTTCAGTAGACGAATTATTTTTGTTCGTATTTTGTACAGATGGGTTGGAAGACATATATTACCTTTGGGTTGTTTCAAACTTCGAAAATCTTATCTCGTAGGATAGAAATATTGAGTGATTAAAAGCTGTATTAATTTTTCGTCTTTTACCATAACCTCCTTCGTGACCTTTAACGCTTACATAACTTCTTCTTCGTCTATTTTCGAATGTTCATCCGATCCTACAATCTTTATAAAGATCCTTGGTGTCATGTAGTCATATATAACATTCTTCTTATGTTTGTTATTAATTTATTAATTCTTCTTTGCATGGACATATCAGAAATGAACGCAGAATAAAAACCCATAAAATGAGTCAATGAGTTAACACAGTTTCTGAAATAATTATGAAAATTGTAAAATTGCAAAATTACAAAAATCTTGTCACTCTGGATTGAATTTGCTTAGCAACAATATCTTTCCGAAACCGGCTCTTCTAGGTCGAATAATAGTATATTATGATTAGTGTATAAGTACGCCTTTAAAGCATGTGCGACGAGTTTAAGAGCACGACGCAAAGCGGAGTGCTTTTAACGTAGCAAGTGCTTTAATGGCACTTATACACGTGTATCATACGCTATTTTTCTACGATCGTAACAGAAATATAAAAATTTAGTTCGGTGACACTTTTTCCGTCACATTGTGTTATATATTCTAGGTTATGTTGACATTCAAATTTACGGCAAAGCGTGTTTTAATATAGTATTAAACTACGCCACCAATGGCAACGTGCAAAAAAGACGTAATTCTGGGGCGCTAATATTAAGAGTGCTATAAACGTCACTTTTGACACTAGAAACTGTGCAAAAAGTTGTCATTTTGACACGATCGCAAACATTTTTTATTCGTTTCTTATTCAACCCTTTTCATGTTGTCTGCTTTTCGTTATAAGTTTCTTGGTATTTTAATCCAGTTTTTAGATCCCTTGACGTTTTTCACTTCTTTAATGCCTTGTTTATCTCATTTCTTAAATAATTAACAGTTGACGGAAGGTTTCTTGGACGTCTATGTAATAAGAAATTATGTAATTTACGATTATGTATTTTTGTCTGGGCCATTGTAGCAATTGCTGCTCTTAGCTTTACAAAAGCGGTTCATCCCATGATGTAAGTTAAAAAATAGTTTGAAATAAGCTCAAGTTAATACTTTCTAGTGTTGGTGAATAGTTGGTATACCGGTTGGATAAAAAAAAAACGTCCTCTGTTTGAGGCCCGATAACTCATGTTATAGTAGAGATATGTATTTGAGATTTTCGGAGCTACTAAAGGAGGAATGAAAAATTATGTACGCAACATTTAAATCATTTATTTCAAAAAATAACAAAACCATAACTTTCTAAAAATTACTTTGAAAAGAATGCTTTTACAAGCTTACTTATTTAACTAGTGTAAATCTAGGTATAGAAACTACTTCAACTTATTTAAAAATATGCTGTATTGGCTCCCCATTTTGCATCTGCGCTGCTCTTAACCTTTTCTTAAATTACAAAATTGATTTTCTAATTAAATCTAAAGATATTTCGTCGCAATATTTTTCTATCTTTTCACGCAATTCGTCCAGTATTTCAAATAGTGTTCTATACCGGAAATAAACCAGTTCTTGACGTGCGTCCTAGCTACAGTAATCCAATGGAGTTACATCAAGTGAATTTGGTGTCCCTTCATCAGCTACTAGATTTAGTATGTTTAAACCCAAACATAAGATTCCGTGTAAAAAGCATTGTCAAAAACCAATCTTTTGAAGTTTCCTGTTCTAGCATTTTTCAACAAACTTGTATGAGACTTCCATATTTTTCAATGTTTCTTCGACAATGATCCTGAGATTCACTTCATTAGCTGTACGGTGGCCAACTTGGAGACGTTTTTTGTATCCACCGGTATTGTGACTGTTAGTTCTAGCTTATAGAAAGCAGTAAATTCAATAATAAAAGGAAATGGAGTATGCTTTTCAAAATAAAAAAAGCGCTTGAAGTTTAACGGAAATGACTATAAATACTAAGTCAAATTAACTACGTACATCATTACTATATGATTTCGTATTCCAAAAATAGTAGTGTGAGTATACCATACAAGGTTTTATATCCTATATAATATACAGTCTTTAATTTCGGCTAGTACCATTTTATTGACTTTTCGATTGAAAAAAATTGTTAGCACTAACTATTTGATAGGGCAATAAAATTGTTTCTGTTGCTGGGAAATGATGTTACGTCATTTAATATCCGATTTCAGTAATTAATCTAATCTGAGATATGATATCACAGAATTTCGAAAATAAATAAAAGTCATTCCGCCATGTCTGTAATATTTTATGAGTAAATATCCAGAAACTGTACTTGGTAATGAAAAATATGTCAAGGTTCGTGTTCTAAATAACGCTAATAATGTACGCAAATGGGAAATGTATTGACTGTTTCACAAGCGTGCGGAAATTAAAAACATGCTGCTTAAACTCTAATACATTTCTACATTGCGCCGAAACACATTTTTAAGTCCGCCATAGTTCAAACGCATTCCAACTTTTACATGACACCCATTGAAGGCCATTAATTAGAACACCGAACACCATCAAACCTACTTTTCGTGCTCAACTTACAAAATTAAAAGAGAGCTTCGCCGTAAATCATGTTAATTAAAACCGACGCTAAAATATTGTTGTCTAGAGAATTAATGAATTTGTAAAATATTTCCTAAGAATTTCGGACGTGTCTCCGCAAAATCTCAAACTGCGAAATTTATTTGCGCCGAGTTGGAAGCTGCAGCTTTTCAGGCTTGGCGAGCGATATTCAACAATCTAAAACATATGCCACATTAACACGGCCGCTATCTGGGATCTTATTTTATTTCCTCGTCCTGTTGCAGGAAATCGACCAGAAATGCGAAATCATTATCGCGGCCATAAAATGTCACTCTGGCTCAATCTGATACCTCAGCTTCACAGGCCTAGCGAGGGAGATGAGACTTCGATGAGGCACCACCACTTTCAAGAAGAGGGAGATCAATACTACGATGGTAAGATTTCTTTGCTAGCGATTTCTTTCATGTTAGTTAATGTAATTTCCTGAAAGGAATAAGTAACAAAAGATTCAAGCTTTTGCAAGGAATTTTTAGGTACATGTTTAGGTACATTTTTATTTACTTCTTCACCACCACAAATATAATCTGTAATCTCATCTTAAATTCAGTAACAGTTGTACATATGTATACTGCAACGTAAAATTTCAAAATTAATGATAAATACTTTCATTATTGCAGTAGTAAACACATTCACGTGTAACAATGAAATAAAGAAGTTAGAAGACTACCGCCAAACTAAGTCCTGTAGTAAATCGTTACGTAACCATGTTAATCATATGCCTAAAACAGAGAAAAAGGCATATTTTCAGTTTTCTGCTAAAAATTGTAGTTCTAGAGAAATGTGGAATAAACTAAGAAATCTAAGCATTGGCACAAAAACAAAAATTGAAATTCCACCACATTTAGCTAATTCTAACGCAATAAATAACTTTTGTTTAAACTCTGTTCCCGATACTGCCAGTATCGATTCTGATACGATAATGCAGTTTTATAGAACTAATAAATTAATTCCAAGTGAAATTGAATTTCAATTTGAAGTAGTGGATACTGAAAGTATACTTAAAATTATTGATCATATTAAAAGCAATGCTACTGGCCATGAGGGTGTAAATATTGAAATTATAAACTCTGCCTACCTATACTGCTCCCCTACTTGACTAATGTGATTAATTATGCGTTGCTTACAAATACTTTTCCGGACAGTTGGAAGAAGGCGGTAGTATTTCCATTACCTAAAACATCAAATCCGGAAGAATTTAAAGATCTTAGGCCAATTAGTATACTGCCTGTTATGTCAGAGGTTCTTGAAAAAGTAATGAATTCGCAACTGCGAGAATATCTAAATGAAAATAAAATACTGCCAGACATTCAATCTGGTTCCAGGCCTAATCGAAGTTGTTCGACAGCCTTGCTATATACCGTGTGTCCACAGGAGTACGCACCATAGAGGTAAGATAATGCTAATAGAATATAAATATCAACCAGTGCTGTGACCACCGTCCCTTTTCCTGTACAATTTATAACAATATTGTTTCATACAGTGGCGAGTCAGAAGCCAGAAAACAACGTTTTAACGTGCCGGCGATCACAGCATTAGCCGATATTTCTATTCTATTAGGTTATCCCTATGGTGCGTCCTCCTGTGGACACACGGTATACGTAGTAGATGAATTGTTAACTGCGTCTGAGCAAGGCAAAGTGTCGATCGTCACACTACTTGATTATAGTAAGGCTTTCGATACAATTAATCGCCAAATGTTGCTTTATATTCTCCATTACATTGGTTTGTCTACTTCTGCTGTCTCGCTATTAAAAAGTTACCTAACAGGGCGTATGCAATGTGTGAAAACTTTTGGCAGTGCATCCGACTTCTTACCAGTTGTAAAAGGAGTTCCTCAAGGATCTATTTTAGGACCCTTAATGTTTATAATATATACATAAAATTTTTGGAAATCTATTAAAACCTGCAAAATAAAAATGTTTGCAAACGATTCGCAACTGCTACATTCGTTTACTCTTGACAATTATAAAGAAAGTGTAAGTGATATTAACAACGACCTCAATGCAATAATCCTGGTATGACAACAGCACTCTCTAATTATTAATCCTCAAAAATCGGTTGTACTTTTGTTTGGGGAGAAAGATGTTGTTTCAATGTTATCTGATAAAATTAGCATGATGATTGATGATATTCCTATTCCCATTAAGCAAGAAGCTAAGAACTTAGGTCTCATCATGGACAATACGTTCAGATATGAAAACATGTCAATAACTCTATTAAAAAAAAGCGCTTAAGCTGTAAAATTAATTTATCCTCACAGACACGATTTATCGACAGAAAGTAAATACTTGCTTTGTAACTTACTGGTTTTATCTAATTTTTCCTACTGCAGCGAAATTTATGGTTCATCCATTACCCAGAATGTTGTTAATAAAATACAAAGAGTTCAAAATTCGTGTTGACGCTTAATATACGGAATAAAAAAACATCACCATATTTCTCACAAATTAACAGATTTGCGATTGTTAAATATGCAAAATATGCGTCATTTACAATTTGCTACTCTTTGTCGTAAAGCATAATTAGAGAATCTTTTATTTTAGTTTTTTAATTATTTTTTTTGTTCAAATTTTTCTTTTTACTTTAGATGTATATTAACATTTTTTATGAATTATATATTCTCGATTACTCCAGGGTTTAATGGAAGATCAAAGGTGGTCATCTACCTATTTGGATTAAACCCTTACGATATCTCAATTGTATGATACTTCAGTTATTCGTTTTGTATATAGTTCTGTAACTATTGAGAAATAAATGCATTATTATTATTATTATTATAAGTAGGAGAATCACTCTGAAAGTCCCTGCAATAAAATAAAATGGATTTCAGTTTAAAAACATTTTATCTTTTTTCAATACTTCGATACTGCTTGGCTTTATCAAACTGGTGATTGTCTTCTAAATTCAGGCATAAACGCTTGCATGCAATTTCTAACATTAGATATGATATAAAATCATTTAGACCTACATTCACTGTATATCTTGAGAATGTCTTTGAAATACTTAACAAATCTTTGAAAGTATGTTGTTCGTAACAGTAGTCATCTCAATTCCTTTTGGTAATTCAGCTGCCATTTTGAACCATTCTTCCAACTTTTCTTCAGTAACCGTAGAAATTGGGCTCCTTATTTTTGCAGACGTTGGAAATATGCCTCCTAATTGTAGAAAATCCAGTTTTAAAATTAAGAAACTTGTGTGAATTTAAACAACCTTTAATCTAAAATAAAGATGAGCTTCGTACAATCGGCTCTTCAATAGCAATATTTTATTCAAATTTGGCGCTCATTTAGGGGTTTGTTAAACACCTTCTTTTCTTCTTTCAGCCGTTCTCTACTCGTTGAATATAAGCCTTCCCTATGCTTTTCCAATGTTGCCGGTGTTGTGCTACTCGATACCAATTGAAACCAGCTGTCCTTTTCAAATCTTGCTTGTGGTCTCCCTACGCTTCGATTCTGTGTCCATGGCCTCCATCTGAGCAGTCTGCCACTCCAATCATTCTCTTTTCTAGCGACATGGCTAGCCCAGCTCCACTTCAATGCGGCTATTCTCCTAGTTACATCTTCTACCTTTGTTTTTTCATGTATACAAATATTGGTCTTTCGGTCTCTCAGAGTAATACCCAATATTTTTCGTTCTATGGCTCTTTGATTCACTTTTAATTTGTTAGGGTGGGCTTGGTGAATACCCATGTTTCGGAGCCGTAGGTAGTTATCGGTAATATGCACTGATTGTATATTTGTGTTTTAAGGGCGAGCGGAATATCTAATTTGAGTACATCTTTTACCTTCGCGTATGCCGCCCACGTTAATCTAATTTTTTCAGTAGCTTCTAGTTCCTGGTTGGCTTTTCCCGTATGTTATTGTCTGCCCTAGGTATTTATACGTTCTTACTCGTTCTGTTTGTTTCGCATTTTGATTATTCCTTCTATGTCTTGTTCACTTGTTATATACTTTGTTTTATGAATGTTCATGTCTAATCCTATGCTCTAAGTTGCTCTGTAGATGTTCATAACCATACTTTCAAGTTGTTTGTTTTTTCGAACACTATAATGTCATCGGCGAACCTTAGGTGTGTTAGTTTTTCCCCATTGATGTTGTAAATATAAAATCGCTAACAGAAGTAAATATAGTAGTAAATTTCGTATAACTTTTTAAAATAACTTTTTCTACAGCCGTGATTTTAAACTGTTTCCAAGGGTCATATGCGGCGTGCTTTATGTTGTCTATAAAACACGCCATTCAATTTAAAGCACGGAGCTCTTTAAGAGTTTATAAAACCTTATTTGTGAAGATTAAAAGTACAGTTATTATATCGGACCGATTTGTATGCGGAGCCCCGAGTGCCCGATTGGAGAGGGGCGGAGCCCGATGGCCCCTTGGAGAGGGGCGCAGCACCGAGGGCACCCTTGGAGAGGGGTGGAGCTCCAAGAGCCCCCTTGGAGAGGGGGCCGAGCCCTGAGGGCCCCCTTGGAGAGGGACCGAGCCCCGAGGGCCCGATTGGAGAGAGGCGAAGCCCGATGGCCCCCTTGGAAAGGGGCGGAGCCCCGAGGGCACCCTTGGAGAGGGGCGGAGCCCCGAGGGCACCCTTGGAGAGGGGTGGAGTTCCAAGAGCCCCCTTGGAGAGGGGACGAGCCCCGAGGGCCCCCTTGGAGAGGAGCGGAGTCCCGAGAGCCCTCTTGGAGAGGGGTAGAGCCCCGAGGGCATTTAAGCTAACAAACTCCTCGGCTGTGGAAAAAATATTGAAGCCAACTCGTGTTTTACAGTTTAAAACACTAGTTGCCTTAATAGCAATTTCAGTAATCATTCTGATACTGCCACTTAAGTTATCTCTTTTTGGTAATATGTAACTGATTGAAGTACAATTATTATGAGTACTGAGAATAGATTATTATCGACGTAAAGTTAGTTAAGAAATTGATAAGCTGATAATTTCATATTTTTGCTTGTAAACATAAGAACTACCTAACTAGAGTGACTCCTTTTCACGAGTGTGTATTATTATTAGATATATAAATTAAAATAATAGGAAAATTTAGTGTTGTGAACGAATACATTTTCTAATTTTGTAAATATGGCAGTTATTGCTTATTCTGAATACATTCTTTTTTAAATAGAATACGTTATAAGATTTTCAGTAATTTAGCCTGACACTGTAAGCATAAAATGTATACAGTATTTATAATTGTTACATCTGAATCTAGTTAGTAGAACAAAGTTAAATAATAAAATAACTTATTTAATGTGGAAAACAAATTAATTTATTGAAGTTACGTCAATATTACCAAAACTACAGCTATACATACATTACAGATATTGTTCAAAATGATTTGTGTATTGTTTATTGTCTTTAAGAGTACTTTCTGAAGTGCAACTTATGAACTCTTCAATATTTCTGAATAATTTGCTAAAATCGAGTGGAAAGTTTTTGGATATTATGTCGTTAATGTAATTTCCAAGATAACGATGAGACGATGTTAATTGGGAGTATCTGAGTGGCCATGTACGTCCATTGTTTTCATGATTTTTATGAAGCACTATAAGAACAACTTAATTCTCTCCCGCATAAAGGCAAGATCATTGTAATGGGTGAATCGGAAACGAGCCAGTGCCAGGAATAAAACAAATATATATTGAAGGAATACTCGTACAATTTTGTTCTCAAAACAACTTACGAATCAATAATACCTTCTTCCCTCACCCTCCATAACACAAATTCATTTGGTCCAATACCAGAGGTCAAGCCTAGCTAAGTCTTAAGTGTTAAAACATTGTCTTATGCTAACGCTAACTAATCCGCCACAGTATATACATAAATAAAATCTAGAACAATTAGAAGACGAGGATACGAAATACCTGTATAAAAGAAGGCTATCTCACAAGACCAATGAGAATAAAATAAATAACTCTGACACTGTGGAACAGAGTTGGGAGAAGTTAAAAGAAAATATCATCAAAAGTGCAACAGAAGCCCTTGGAACTACAAAAATTAATGTTAACGCTAAAACGAGCGACACCCCTTGGTTTAATAACACCGTCAGATAACTTGCCGAAACAAAACGAAACGCCTTTCTAAATTACAAAAGCTGCCCAAGAAGTATACGAAATATTTAACAAATAAGAAATTATACAAAAGCTGCAACGAAATTAAATAGGATTGCTGAGTATATCAAAGTATGGAATATGACTTACATGGTGTTCAAAGAAAAATATGGCGAATGTTAAGAAGCTGCAAAATCCCTATTCACGAATACTATCACATAAATACTATAAAGAAACAAACATGGGAAAGCTATTTTAGAACACTATTCTGAAAAACCAGAACAGAAAGTAATCTATGGGTAACTACGGAGAATATAGAAATCTCATAGGAAGAAATTGAAACAGCTATAAAAAAAATAAAAATTGTAAAACCCAGCGAATAGACAATATCAGTAACGAATTGGTGAAAACGGTAGCCAAATATTAGTAAGAAATATCCATAGTACATTTCTAAAGCTCTTATCAGGTAGAACTATCCCTAGCGAATGGAAAAGAAGCATTACCGTCACCATCTTTAAGAAGTAACACAAAGCAAATCCTGAGAACTATAGAGGTCAAACTTTGCAGAGTAATAATTGAAACTGCTCACTACTATCATCCGCAACAAACTATGCAACACCATTAAATCAGTGAAGAGCAACAAGGTTTTCGAAATAATAGATCAACTGTTGACACTATTTATCATCAGACAGTTAATCAGAAAATCAATAGAATTCCAAACGCCAGCTTACTCTTATGTTTCGAACAAAGGCGTTCGATTGAATAAAATTAAAATATATGTTAACAATAACCTATAATAACCTATAATCTAACTAATACAGGACAGAAACACTAACAATAAAACGAGAATAAGAGTACAAAGCAACTATTCTGAAGCACTACCTGTGACCGGCGGAATAAGGCAAGGCGATTCCTTGAACCCATTATTATTCACCGCTGTAATGAACAAAATTATAGACACCGTAAAACCAAAAAGCGGGTACATAATGGGAACGGATAACGTAAATGTATAATGCTACGCTGACGATGCTCTTCTTATAGCTGCAAAGAACGTTGCACACATTCAGTCAAACCTGCCAACAATACAACATGACAATATCAACCGACAAACAAAATGTATGACGATCAGCAAAGAAGGCAACATCATAGAGTAGGTAATGAATTTCAAATACCAAGAATAGAAATATTCAGCTGCAAAAATATTAAAAAAAAAATACAAGCACAGACCACAAGAGCCTCCATAATATCTGGATGTCTACGAGACATTACATGACGCAACAAACACATGAACCTCGAAAGCAAACTGAGGGTATATAAAACTTCCCCAATGGAATAGAAACCAGAGCAGATACAAAATTACAAAACGCCTAAACCGTACTACTTAAATGCGAACCACGGAAACGATGAATGCAGAGTTGGTTGTCATCATCAACAGAATCAGCATCTAGTATTCGAATAAAACTATATATACAAAATAAGAAGAAGAGAAACGTATATAGTTTAATATACATATTTTCATTTTTATTTTACTGCTTCTCTCTAGTTTTCATGCTAATGTGTTATTTATTGAGAAGAATGTTTGGTTTGCTTCGCCCACCCTATTTTTATCTCTTTATGATTCGTCCTGCCGTTTGATATTGCGGATCCTAAATATGTATAACTATATACTTCCTATATAGTTTTGTTATCAATATTTATTTCCCACATAAGTGTTCTTTCTCTGCTGATCTTCATCACTTTGCTTTTATTGATGTTAGTTTCAAGAGTTGTTTCTTCCAATTCCTCTTTACAAATACTAACTGCATTTTGTAGTCCCCTATCAGTTTTCGCTATTAGAAATTGTTGAATCATGAGCTAATTTTTTCATTACCTACATCGTTCATTAGTATTTATGATGAAAAGAGCTCAGGCTATCTCCTTTTTGATTCACCTCTTTGTGAATGTGGCCGCTATCTAGTGTTTCTCCGTTAATTCTACTATTGCCCTCTACGTTATATTATAGACCCTTAATTGCGTTATACAGTTTCGGGCTTATCTTATGTTTTTAACGTTATCCATGTCTGTCTTCTTGAGATATTGTCAAATCCAGCCATTGTGTCTAAGAGTGTTAAGCTTAACTTATTTTCTTTTTCCCGACTTTTATCTATTAGAGTATGTAAGATATGTACAATACCTTGCGTCTGTCTGTCAGATCGACCGGCTACTTTCTCTTCCTTAATTCTTCCTTAGACTTATTCCCTTAATTTCCTTTTTTAGTATTTCTGAGTAGATTCTTAGTACCATTAGAAGCATAAAAAAGTGAAAGACTACAATAATTTCCAAAAAATAATTTTGTATTCCAGTTCTCAACTTGAAATGCTAGATGTTTCGATCAAACTCAATATATTAACATGCTTGGAGCATACTACATTTTATCAAAATGCTAATAAAATTAAAATATCCAATAAAATGTGTACAAAACTGACAGGAGCCGTTCACTTTTTTATGCTCTTAATGGTACTACCTAAAATGAACACCATATTCTTTTGTTGTGTAAAATAACATTGATATATTATATCCTCATTCTGTTGGTGTTTCTTCTATTCATTCCACTAGTAATCACTTAGTTTGTGCGTCTTTTATATTTCTCATTGAAAGAATTTATGGCTTTGTTTGTTACCCAGAAATATTATTGAATCTCTCTGTAATAACCTCTTACCGTGCCGTATGCATTCCAAACTGTACTTTCTATTTATTTTACTTCTTTTCTTCATTCGTTTATTTTCGTTGTATGATACTATGTATCTTGTTGTTCTTTTGTCTGCATATATTTTTCCAATGCTTTTTTTACTTCACCTAGCTGCTTCCTTGATGGTTTCGTTCCACCGTTTCGTTCTTTTAAAACGCGTTGCTATTTCATTTAATCCAAATATTTCTGTTACAATTTCCAGTTTTCGTTTAGATTTTCTTGTCCTACAGTTTTTAAAACCAGTGTATTTTCTTCATATTTTTCTTTCAATCATCTTTTTAATTCCTTTTCAGTATCTAGCTCTGCTCCTCTGTATGCTCCAATATTTTTTACCTCATGTCTAGCAGTTTTCCTAATTGCTAGGTAATCAATTTCATCGCATTTCACGTGGTAATGTACTACATTTGTACATGCAAAATCGTTTACTAATGTGCTACTTTTCACTTTAGCAACCATTACAACATAGCAATGACGATTCCTTTTACGTTTGGCAATACTAAAATGTATTGTTGATCACACTGAAACTCTATGTCAAATTCGATGTTGGCAAGTCAGGTTAGGTTTTGCGTCAGTTTTAACACGGTCTGGCACAAATCCTAACCTGCTGACTTAATATGACATAGACTTACAGTGCCACCATCAGTACACTTCAATACTGCCAAATTAATAACATGAACTAGAGTTGCTTATTGTGCTCTAGTACATAAAAACGAATTCTGCTCAGCTTGGTTATGTTTTGACATTTAATGTCACTTTTATATAAAAATCTAATTTTTCACATTTCTACATGAAATACAATAAAATAGTATACGAAACGGATTAGAAAAGTGGTTTCAAGTAAAACTTCACTTTTCTAAACTTGTTGCGTTATATTTCGTGTAACTTTTCGTGCTTGTGTATATTTTTGTGTGGAAATAACGCATTTCCGATTACCACTTGATATATACTTCTTCAACTGTATCTCCCCAGGAATCCTCGGCCTATATGTCTATTAATATTCAGGCATTTCAGTTTTCCATTTTAATTTTTTCCTATTAATCTCAGCTGCTTCCAGCAGTTTTTTTATGAAATTCGTTCCTTACATCTGATTTTGATGCGTAGATTATTCTACAGTTTATCGATTCATACAAAACGAGACTACTTTATTATTCATAAATTTAGTATTTGGTATTCTTTAAAAGTTCTTTGTAAAAATTGTAATTTTTATCTAAATTTCGAATGTTTTCATTATGCCAAAAAGAATTTGCTAGATAGATTAAATAAATAATATCTCCTGCTTCAAACAGTTAAAAAAATACAATTGAAAACTAATTGAAAATGTCATTGCCACCTAACGTTTCTACTTTAAAAGCTGCCTTAAAACCTGTTGCGGGAATAGAAAATTGTATCAAATTTGCCTATTCCGTCTTAAATATTAATTTTTAAATTTTACTTTATTTTATATATTTATTAATGCGGTGTCCCTCTTTCCATCAGTTTCGGGATTTGTAAACTGCAGCGGATCATTAGTGAGGGTATGTAAACTGCAGCGGATCTGGATCTTTCTCGCGTCAATGTTGTGCTTGTGCCCACCATCCTCTCTTGAAATAGCAGGATCGGCTCCGTTGTAGAGGATATACAGCTTTGCTGTGCAACCTCGCACCGTGCAACACCACTTTTCTTCACCCGAAGACTTCAAAGTTTCCTTTTTATAAAACTTGCAGCCGTCTGCTAAGAGCAGTTGTCTGCCGCGTTCGCTCTCAAAAACCATTACTTTATTCATTTTAGCGTAGGAACGTTCGGTTTCGTTGCTGACTGAATAGTGAGAATTTCTTGCAACAGTTCGTCTATTTATTAACACATCTTCAAAATGGAATATAATAAATTTTATAGTATGGAATTCCATTATTAGGCGCTCATTAGATCATGGTAATTACACGGCACCCGTCATTAACATGAACCCGCTGCAGTTTACATACTTTTTGGAGACGCTACCTGGCTATTACATGCTAATGAGGAGTAAGCCGCTGCAGTTTACATACGTCCATCAGTTTGTGAAACATTTATCTAATAATTATTACAATAAAACATTTTATAGAGCTAACGTACCTTACTGGATATCGATCAGGATCTTTCAGCTTTTAACCGTTTTGCTAAACACTGAATTAGAAATAATGGCCTGCAGTCTTATCAAAGTTGCAATTTTCTCTCTCAATGAACTTTGCTAGGCAGTTCACAGCTTCGCAGCCTCGAAAAACCAGTTTATACTGCACTACGTGGTGAACACTTGAGTTGTAACACTTCAAGAGTGTTGCAAGACTACCTTTTCTTTTGACTGGACTACTGCAGTTGTTATATTTCAGCATTTTCTGCATTTCTCGCATTTTGTTTGAAACGTGATACCTTTGAAAAAAATGTTTGTGTTTGTAAAATATTTTTTCTAACGTTTTAGCACTTCCGTTCCCTTGCATATTGATCACTCCTTCCTTGCAGTTAGAACCATCTTGCCTCATTATATTGAAACTAAAATCTTTCAACCTTTTTACTAATTTTGGCATGGATGTAACAAGCATGTAACCTCAAGCTATTTCCATGATGAAATATTTGATTTATGCGTAGTTACAGGGATGAGACCTGCAATTGTTTTATCCATTTTATCCAAAAAGTGGGGTTCAAATCGCCGATAACGCATTTTTACCGTGATTCACAACACATAATTAAAATTTTGAAGTATTTATTTACGCTTTTTAATTGAATCATATACTTAACAGAAACGGCAAAATTTAAATTTTTAGACAACCTAGAATTCATCACCAATAACTACACGGTCTAAACTGGCAGCTCCAGTGAGGAGTTCTAGCTTCGACTCTGCTTTGTTGAAGTTCAGGCAATAATTGAACTTATTGTAAATAATATTATGTACGCAATTTTGTCTTGAAGAGTTAGATTCTGTTACATATAAAGTCTATTTCATCGATTCGACCGAATAAACACCTGATACACAGACCTAACTTAGTTAAATTTATTTGCAGGATCCGTACGGGAACAGACGAATCAGAAACCGAGCCTTGTCCACATTATAGCGCCGCCACCGGCCCCGACAACGCCGAGGGCCATGTTAGCGACGACCACAACCACACAGCTGCCACCAAAATCCGACACTGCGCTCCAGGCGACGACCACCGAATGCCCTCCAAACCACACGACCATAACACCCATCAATAAGATATCCTCGAACAGCAACAACTTGTTAAAGAAGCTCGCAACTAGCCATTACCAAAGTTACACGACGGCCTTAACGGTAACCATAGCTGTGGGCTGCTTCCTGCTGCTGCTGAACATACTCATCTTCGCCGGCATCTACCACCAGCGCGACCGCACCAGGAACAAGCAGAAGAAGAAGGAAGAGCTCGCCGAGGCGGGCAGCTGCAGCAGCTCCTCGGGGGAGAACTACGAGAGCAAAAGCGCCATGTACGAGGCCCACCAAATCGGCTACGAGTCGTGCAAAAGCTCGCACGAGCTTTCGCGTGCCACCAGCTTCGAGCACAAACCCTCGAACTTCATCGGCGAGTACAGCTACGAGAAGCAGTCGCTGGACACCCAAATGCCTGAGCTTCCCTTGCAGGAATTCAAGTCGTCCCCTCCGCCGGGGGTTAAGAGGGCGGAAGGGCTTCCCCTGAACCCGCCGAGTTACTCCCCGGAAGGGCAGTCCCAACAAAACGTCACCAGCCCGAGCATTCCGGAACCGCCGCCGCCGCCCAAGAACCAGCCGCCTAATACTGGCAATCAGGTGGGCATCCTGAGGCCCCACGGGGCCCCCACGACGCCAGGCACCATGAAGAAACGTGTTCAGATACAGGAAATATCTGTTTGAGTGTACGTTTTTCTCGAGACCTTTATTGTGATTGTTTACGTATCCAATGTGATTTGAACTTCTGCGCGAAGAACCTGTTCGTGTTGTCCTCGCAACTAATCAAAATCATATCTGACTGAATTGATCTAGGAATTGCACTGTGATTGTCATAACCTGCTGTCATACATGTTTATTGTTAAATGCTCCATCCACACTCAATTGGATTTAAACTACCACACTGTGGACGATTTGACCGTTGCGTTGTAATGGGCCAGGTAATTTTACATTTTACTTCCATATTACAACAAAATGACCTTATATTGTCAGAAAGCAAACCAATAAATTGAACGAATTTGCGTTTTATTTAAAGATTTTATGCAGTGTTCTACTACACCGACTTTTTTATCAATTTTTTAAGTGAACAATTCCCTCGTCCAAGTTTATCCATCAATTAGCTGTAATACTCTTCAGTAATGTAGTTGCACTTGCTGCGATCTCATAATCGTCGGTGGTTGGATTTTAAACCAATTTCAGTCTAAATTTGTGGAAGCGTGAAAATTGATATACCCATTAACCAACAAAATGTATCTAGGACATGGGACAAAATGCTAATGACTAACGCATATGCACTGACGCATATTGATCGATCATTTAAAACCTGAAGTAACCAATCGTTGAGAATTTAATATATCTAAATTAAGTACGCAAACATTCATTCAGAAGTAGAGAAATTACGATCAGCTAAGGAATATCATTCTGCAAGCGGCGATAAATCAGTATCCTTCATGCATACCGTTATGGTATCGATAAAATGCCACAAAGACGTATCAGATATTATCAGCATTTTTATTTTTCTCAGTTGAAACTTTCGAAGAAAAAACTATACACAAAAAATATCCACATGTCCACCCATAGACAAATAGTTCTCGTTATTATGGTTAAAAGATGATAATCTACACCTTAAAACACAGAGTTTTATAATAGCGATTCAAGCTCCCTTTATTAGAACAAGGAACTATGAGAATTATATATAAGAAACCCCTCCCTCATGTTACAGGTATTTTCCGGTTAAATGACTAATAGAACATGTGACACCAGGGTATCTGGTACATTCCAATCCTTGGTACTTAGCTTATAATAACAAAGCTGTAAAAGTATCCCCCCACAGTTAGCATTAAAGTACAGTGTCATAGATAAATATATCCTTTTTAAAAGTACTTCCCGGAAAGCGTATTAGTCATAAATATATTGAAACAGAATCATAGTCACTGATAAAACTGTAGATTATAACAGTCCTGATATAACACCCATCCAGAATGGAAATAAAAAGGCTGCCATTATTTATCTATTGATATAGACATAAAAAAAGGACACCGAACAATTACTAAGTATCAAAATTTAGCAATGAAATTGAACGAGAAATTTTATCAAACTTTGGGGTTAGACTCAAATGCTTCTAAAAAATCTTAGCAAAATAAATCTCTAACTGAAAGACACTACCGAACTAATAATTGATAACACAATATAGTAAGTACTTCACTGTGGCAATTCCAAAGAAAACTTTTTTTATCCAAGCCAATATTTAAGAAAGTTTTATTCCTTTTTCAAAGCATAATTGGCAATACAGAACATAAACAGGCATATCTTGTTTGGTACATCAAGTTAAAAGTTAAGTGATCCGATTAAATAACAGATAATTGATTCATCAATTACGAACAGATTGAAAATTTTAACATATTCATATATAATTACTAACATCTAAGCACGCACAATTTTTCAATCTGTTACTAATTAAAGGTTCAATTAACTATGATTTAATCGGACAACTTTAAGTATTACTTTTTTTACCTTTGCCCTGATGTACCATACAAGATATGCATGTGTATGTTTTATATTGCCAAATATGAAGTACTAACCTAACTTTTCTTGCCTTGAGAAAGGAAAAATATTGGCTTAGATAGAAACAATTGTCTTTTTAATTGCTGCCCTAACAAACGTATCCCAATTATGACTTACTATACTGTTAAGTCCTTGTCGCTACCTTTTAAGACCTATGCAAAATGTACTTGTTTAAACCTGTGACAGAATTAACTGAATGTTCTTCTCGTCACATTTTTGTGAAAACCGGATATATATATCTGCGTAAAAAACACCATTACCACTATTATTAAATACTATTATGTACTTCTAGATTTTCGATAAACTAACGATAGACTGTCTAAATATGCTGATTAAATCACAATTTCCACAGTTAGCAATAGAAAATTAATCTGTCACATCCTAGATTTCATTTCAAACATTTTCGTGTTTGTTCATATATCGGGAAAAGCTGAATTGTGTTAGAAAACATTTCGGTAATTCTGTCAATTCTATAAACACCTGATACATAGAACAGTGTTTAATATGTATCCAATACGTTTAACTTGAGCAGAACACCTGTTCGTATTGTCCTGGCAACTAATCAAAATCATATCTAAGTGAATTAATCTAGGATTGGCACGATGATTGCTGTCATACATGTTTATTGTTTAATGCCCCATCCACACTCAATGGGTTTTAAACTGCCATACGGTGGATGATTTTACTGTTGTCGATTAAACGTTGAATGAACCGGCTAATTGACATTTTACTTCCATATTACAGCAAAGTACCTTTATATTATCAGAAATACGCTTCAATAAATTCAACCTTTTTGCGATTTGTTTAAATTGCGATTACGCACTCATTGTTTTTTATTGTTCCGCGGCTTAGTAATTCAAATTTAGCTGTTAATCACAGAATTGTAATAGACAACATTTCAATCTGTGAAAATCTATAAACTGTTAACCACGGCTTCTAAATGTTGCGTTTGAATTGATTACAGTAGTATTTCTAAATTCTACTTTGTGTTTCCAATGTACAGTCGTGTTCAAATAAATCTGGGACAATGTTTTTTTTTCATATGCAGGTTCAATTAAGAATTGAAGAATATCTCCATGGATTTCCTGCTATCAGAAAGAGTTACATCAAACTTTATCAGGTAATGAAATCTGTAACTCTTTCTGATAAGAGGAAATCCATGGAGATATTCTTAAATTCTTAACTCTACCTGCATGTGAAAAAAACACTGTGCCAGATTTATTTGAACACGACTGTACATTACCATGACAGGCGATATTTTAATGGTACCAATAACAAAGCATTTTTTTTTCGTTACACACATATTGAAAAGTCAGTTGTTCTGTATCTGTAAAACATTTTCGATGCTTCTTGTTAAAATGAAATTAACATACTTTAAGAGTTTGTGTTTTATTAATTGTATTTTTTGCAGTTGACAGAACGCACTTTCAACATCCACAAAACTGAAAAGTATAGTAATTGAAATAGCTTTTATTTAAAGTTTGTGTCGTATTGCTACTTTTTCGAAAATTAAGAGTCGTCACACTTAAAAATTAAGCAAAATATAATTGCACTGTTACATATAGAATAGTAATTAATTCTGAACTATAAATATTGGATATTGAATACATGCTGCGCGAGTAATATAAAATCTGTAACATGTTCAGCCTACTGGCTGGTTGGTTAGAGTTTTTCACTTCTCTATGTATTTTTTTTTTAATTTTTGCAGACCTAGTCGAGTCCATAACCGGTATTATTTGTTTAATATAAAACCAATCCAAAAATTCAACGTGGCCAATTGCGTTTTTTGGTAAACCATATAGCAAAAAATATCAGTTTGACGTTTCATTTATGAATTGTTATTGCAAAAACCAATCAAAAAATATAGTCAACATGCACAACAGCAGTAGAAAGTTATATTTGGGTTAATATCATTCAATAATCTGTATATTTCTCCAAATCCATACATGGTAAGCACCAGAAATATATTTTGACTTCTGGCCTTTGGTCTTTAACGCCCCTTCAGTATATTTACAATATTTAATTTTTTCAAACTCCGATATTAGTTGACTACAGTATTTTTTTCATACAAAAAAATTTAACTGACAACGGTACATGTTGTTATTTAAGTATTTTGAATGGTTCGTTTTTGTTAATTAATAATTAAAACTAACTGTTGCTTTACAATTTTACTTTTTTAATAAAGCATGGCAATTTTTTTTAGTTTTTAGCTTAAATGGCTTGGAGGTAATGTAACGTTACATTACAGCCCATTAAAAGGAAGTATGTTGAATAATAATTTCACTAAGACTTAATTATGTTTGATTGCAATTTGTTTTGAAAAACACAAAATCACAATATTTTCAAACTGTATTATGTTATTTCACACATTAGAGGCTCTTAGTATCTTATACAGACTTATAAAAACCGAAACTGTTGTGTTTACAAACATATATGTAAAACTGATTAGGTAACCAATTCTCCATTCGTTCTGCAATTGCAAATGCTGATAATGAGTAGCTTTGTTTCCAATTATCGGTCTTCATGGCAATTACGTTATCGCTTTTTATCCAAAACAAATCCCGAATAATTTGTTCCATTTACAAAAGTCCCAGAAAACAGTATAAATATGTGAAACTGAAATTCCCAAAAGCAATTTAAATCTCAAGTAGCTCTTAATCTAGGCGAGCCAAATGCCCGACCCACAGCGTCTAGAGATGCATTCTTTAATTCTTTAATTTCTTATAACGCTACTTTCTGAACTTAAATATGCAAAATGGAATGCCGCATTTAAGTGATGTGGGCGGCAGAATAATTCAGCAGGCAGTGGCGGAACACCAGCATAAAAACGCATGTAACCGTTTACAGAATTTTACAGACTTTCAGACATCGCCAGAAAATAAGTTTGCATTAATCATTCCATACTCAAAAACCGTTTCGCATTAATTCACAGCTTTTTTTGTATTTTAGAAGCTTTCGTTTTTATATTGCCTGTATTTCAATTTTTTTAGTAATTTATCAATAGGAAAAATGAAATTTGAATTCTATACTTAAAACTTACATTTTGTTATAATTTTCAGCATTAAATTGATGAATTTGTTTTATAAAAGAATTATAGCATTGAAAAGGCTCACCAATAGTCAACTAATTTTACTTATCGTTTGCTATTTAATGGCCTGTAATTAAATTCACTTATTTTAATCATGACATTGCATTAAAATTATTATAATTACATATATAGGTTTGAACATTGCTACTGGAAAGCTTGATTTAATTGTACTATTGCTTATCGTAGAAGAAAATGTCTTTTGCCATTTAAATTTGATATTAGACGTCGTTTATGCCACTTTAATATTTAAAAAATTTAAAGAGTAAAGACAGTTTTATTTTGTTCGGTACATCAAACGCAATTATATCGATAATTTTCAAATTCAAGGAACAATCAAAATGTGAGTCTCTTGTCAACGAAACTGTCAATCAAGGAATATAAGCTAAGAATTACACAAATAATATCTTTAAAAAACAAAAATAGAGTCGAAAGGATTACCGGATTTATTTCTGTCTTACGAGCCAATTATATATAGTATGATCAAAAATTATTTTCATCTAGTATGGCCATGGTATAGTTCCTAATTTATGAATGCAACTATAAATCATTTAAAAATCAAATGTCAAATTTGACATTTAAATGTAAATGTAGTTGCACTCATAAATTAGGAAGTATTCCATAGCCATACTAGATGAGAATAATTTTTGATCATACGTTATTTGATACTATACTAACCTATCTGTATTATCAGTTTAAGAAATTATTTAGTCAAAACCTAATGTTTGCATGCTATTCGGTTACTGGAAGCCGGTACGCAATATGACATTTATTGTTATTTATTGGTTATTAGATTGCAAAATAATGAGTACTCGATCATTTCTTATATGTTTTACGCAATTCCATAGCCACGAATTGCTGTGATTGTTGCTCTCTTCCTGGCTTGCAGACATAATAATTACGCAACATACTGTTGTGCATTAATTTAAAGTAATCTGTGAAAATTGTAGATGTAGCTGAGATATTAAACTGCCAATTGCGATTTTGTAGATAATATTCTAAAAGGTTAAGCAGGCGAATGATTAAAATCTTAGAGAATTGGTTTTCCACCATAAATCAAAGCCAACTGTATTCACAAAATCGTCTGTTCTGATAATACTAGCCGCCACTTGTCAGAAAATTAATATAAATGTTTCCATATAATTTGTTTATAAAATTTGAGTACCATTAATTTAACTTTAATTGATAAACCAACCTCAGCAATACCAGTTGAAACAGAAGCCGAAAAGTAAAATGTCCACTATTCCCGAATAATACTTCAGCCTTGTTCATTATTACTTACAACCAGTCAAACAAAATTGGTTTACTGTGTACATCAGTATGGGCTTTTAATATTCAACACTTGATAATTCCAATATAAAGAGCTTATCGACGTAATTACTTCAGCATATTCATCCTTTATCCATAATTAACGTCGCCGGCTTATGAATATCAATACTGGTGTCGGTTCTTAATTGGCGGAAATGGACGTACACAATCGACAAGTGTCGAAGCTAAATTAGTTTAGTTAACATTTGTACATGCGAATGCAGCTAAATTTTGATGCTTTTTTTGTGTTCAGCTGCTGTTGTTGCGCCGGTTTGTCGAAAAATCCCAATAAATAATTACAATTGGTCGAATCAATTCTCCATTAGTTAATGCATCGGATTGAATGTGGATGGTGTGCATTATTTAAAGTACTCCGACTAATGCTGTATTGGTTGCAACGTTACAATTGTTTTCTCATACCATATTTTATACTGTGCATTGCAGTGGATAGTGTTTATCCTGAAAATCGGTACAATAATCGAAGGAATTTATTTACACAATTAGTGAGAGTTATGACAAAGTATAATGGCACGCGTGCTGAGACAGAAATTTTAACTTGCATAATATAATTTTAAAGTGCTACATTCCAAATGAGGTGTATTACATTGTTATAAGGTGATTAAGTAACCTGTTTGCGCTGCTGATAACTGCGCGATAACTGAAACAGACGGTCGCCTGCTGGGGTCGGACAATCAATTTTGACTGTTTGAGTCAAAAGTGCTGCACATAGGGTATTTTTGTTAAATTTTTATAAGCGGTTTGGTTAACCATGGGGGCAGCGTCGCGCGGTTGTCAGCAGTGTGCGCCAAAACTGTTGTGCCAAAAGA
The DNA here is from genome assembly GCA_940337035.1 of Agriotes lineatus. NCBI lineage: Eukaryota > Metazoa > Arthropoda > Insecta > Coleoptera > Elateridae > Agriotes > Agriotes lineatus. The sequence continues at coordinate 22,695 of CALNHX010006540.1, forward strand.
TATGCTGGATGTCCAATAAATAAGGTTAAAGTAAGTAATAATTATTTTACTGCATATTTATAGCGGTAAATATGCGATTTTAAAGTACTGCCATAATCCTTAAAGTAAACTGCACTAAGTTGTATATGACGACTATTGCTACATAATTTAGTATATCTCTGTATAAACTAACACCCTACAGTAATCGCATTTTTACACACAAATATTAATAACGATATTGATGAAAGTAAAAATGATAAAGGTTTGAGAATTTTATAAATTAAAGAGTATGCTGTTTATTGTACGAATACATCCTTTATCGATGTGACGACTAAATTGTTTCAATAATAAATGCGTTAATATATTTGTAGACGTTCCTTATTAGATTTCCCAGTTCTAATTGGTCTTAAAAAACTTTTATTTTTGTAGCTTAGTTATTGTTCATTAGGTTATATTAATGATGGCTGATACAAATCGGAAAATTCAAAAATAATTTTCAACAATTTTGTTGGCATTAAAATTCTACTAAAATCACATCAACTGAAACATGCAACTTACATTCACATTTTGACCAACAACTCGAATTACATTTCATATCTTGTCGTAAGTCAGTTAGGTACGTTTCGTCCCAAATCGCATAAATCTTTAGATCCTATAGCCGATTTAGTATGTTGCGATAGTTTCTGGAAATAGAGACAATTGAACACCGGGCAATGACTAAATTCTTGTCTAGGGAGCAAGGTCATTTTACTGAACTAACTGAAAGATTGAAACCTTTATCAAGATGCCCCCATCAGAATCTGCAGTGCGTTTAAGCGTGGCAGAAACAGCTTAAATGATACAAAGAAAACTGGAGAAGTTAATGATGGACGATAGACGAATTACTGTTGAAACTAGTGATGGGCTTATTCGAATGAAAAATAACCGGTTATCCGGTTATTGAAATAACCTCTGTAACTCGGTTTTCGTTCCAAGTATTCAAATGAAAAATAACCTCATCCTGATGCGTACTACGTGCCTTATCTCAGCGACCTGCGAGTGATCGAAATTCTGTAAATAATACGTCATTCATAACTCATAACCATAATAAGCAAGGCAGATTGTACTGAAAACACCATTTGGACGTCTCGCGGTCGATCCGTCGTCATACGAAATGAACATAAATCAATTTTTTGCTTAGCAAGCAGTCCCGCATATTTCTTTCTTTCTACACTTCTTAATAAATACCTCTTAATTTCCAATACATAACACATAATGTACATATTATGTTTTGGTTATAGATCGGAAGAATGTAGGAGTAATCGAGCTAATGCAGAATAGCGTGTCGTAAAACTCATACAAATACAACAATATATTATTATTATATTATTATAAATCGCCAGCAATAAAGGTGTATCCAGATATATTTCATTCACATCCACAATTACTTATTGCACAAACTCCTTAGAAATCAAATAAAAATCATTTATACAATTATTATAATTAACGATTAACTGGGTTCCTCTGCTATCTGAAAGTTACGATGCCGATGCAGATGACGCTGAACCGCGTAACCGGCAAACCGGCGAAATCGAAACGAATCGAGAGCCAAAATTTATTCGAATGATTATTCAAATAATCATTTGGTTATTAATATCATTCGAATGCAAATAATTCGGTTATGAAAATTGTCCGGTTATGCCCATCACTAATTGAAACGTTAGCCAAGACTAAAAATTTACGATAAATCGAGCAAATCTATACTGCATGACATTTTGCATATTAATATGGTATCAACCCGATGGGTGCCTCACATGTTGACATCCTTGCACAATCATATTCGGGTAAACATTTGCCGTGAGCTGACGCAGCTTCTGACAACTTTTATGACATAATCATAACTGAGGACGAAAGTTAGGGTCGCCACTATGACCATATTACCAAACAAGCCAGGTCGAAATTGCGGCATTCCAACTTTCCGTCTCCCAAGAAGTTCAAAACGAAACCGTCGGCAGGAAAAGTAAGTACTCGGTTTTGTAGGATTCAATCTGCTTTCTGCTTATACTCCAAAGTGTGTGCCCCCTACCCACACACCAAAGAAAGCCCCGTATGCAAGCGGAACAACGGCGATCCAGGGGAGAACAGACGGGCGCTTATATAGCCCAGTGTTCTTAAGACCGCACTCTTGCCTTCCCATGGCGGAGATGTACCAAATTGTTGAGCAGAAATAGAGGGATCGAAGGGGCAAACATGGGGCCGCCGTTAGAGGTGTCGGGCCAAGAGCGGTCCTGGTCTAGTATCCGAGGCTAGGGGGAGTGGTCGAGCTGTCGCTGGAGGTGTCAGCCCAGTAGTCTGTACGAGTCGAGTGGGCCCAGGAGCGAACCTGGTCCTAGCTCCGAGATGCGTCAGGCCGTCATTTGAGAGGTCGAGCAGGCTAGCCGATGATTAGTACCCGAGAAAAACAACTCCGAGCAGACCACACGAAGTTTTCCCAGTAAAACTTCGGACGTTGAGTACTACGTTGGCCTATTGCTGCGGAAGCGTGGGTGAGGATGCCACAGGCAGATATTTTGCAACTGCGGAAATTCATGGCAGCAGATGTCTGTCGTAGAGGATCCGCTCTCGGCAGTTACTCGTCTTATTAATACGAGTACGCTTGATCACGGGAAGCTACGTTTGCAGGCGGCACAAGGGCGACCCAGAAGAGCACGAACGGGCACTTACACAGCCCAGTGCTTTCAAGACCGTACCTTTACCTTCTCGTAACTGAGCTATTACAACGTGTTGAACAGAAAGGGACGGATCGAAGAGGTGAAGGTAAGGCCGCCTTTGGAATGTCAGCCCTGGAGCAATCTTGTCCTAGTATCCGAGGCGCGCGAGAGGTCAAAGCCGTCATTTGAGGTGTCGGTCGATCACATATATCCGGATGTACTACTATCCGAAACGAGTCGGGCAGTCGATTGAGGGGCAGGGCTAGGAGCGAATCTAGCCCACGTTTATAGACGTACCACGGCTGTCGTTAGAGGTGTCGGCCTGGTTACACTATGCTACTACCGAGGCGTGCTTTCCCGGCGCAGACCACACGAGTTGATTCATTAAAACTGCCGCAGACCACCCTGTCCCACAATTGCGGAGTCTTGTGAATTACGAGGGTGTATAGCCGCAGCAGAAGGACTTTCGAAAGGAGGAGTGTACGTTACAGCAGAAATACTGAGCGGTTGTGCAGATATGTGTGGTAGAGTGTTTACTCTCGAACGGTTACTCGTCAACGGTTACACGAATACTACGGGTAGTTAGCGCAAGACCCGGGTGCCTTGGTACGTAGAATTTCGATGACCAATATATAGGTACTCGGCTGACTGAGTGAACACGGATTCGTAGTGGCAGTAGTTGGGCTTATGCTGGTCAGCGACCTTGGCTTCGGCTAGGGTTTCGGCGGATGTACACGCATTAACAAAGTTCCGGTGGGTCACCCGGACAGTCACCAAGAGTGCAGAATAGACCGTCGGAACCATATCCGGTTTGCTGGACAACCCTGAGCGCAATGTTTCCAGTGGCGTCCCAAACGTGCGAACAAACTATTATTATGCTTATTAATAAAACTAAAGATTTCGTCTTGATCCACATATATTTTTAAAAAATTCCCGAACATTTTCGGCTTATGCCATCTTCAGGGGACGTTCTACAAAATAATTGACAATGAAACAAACTTTATAACAAACTAAAAATGACTTACAATTAACAAACAAACAAAATCACAAATAAACAGCACAAACTCGCTACAATTGCCACGGTGGGTTTCGTATTATTAATTATTATGCTTCATTGTCGGCACGTCCTAGTTCGACAAGCAGACCATTGTGTGCTTCTTCCTTATCGACTTTCTTGACAATGGTCGTACCGTTAACGACGTTCTGATTAAATTGTGGGACCACATCAAAATCAAATGCCTTGGACGGCTACGACAATGCGTCTTCACACACATGAGTTGTAGAGGCATCAAAAACGGCTGAACTGGATTTTGAAATCCTTCCATGTTCTGGCTATTTGCTGAATCTGGTAGCCTCCATTTTTTTCGTGTTCGGAAAATTAAAATCTCACATTAATAGAATGCATTTTACAGACAATAACTTCATAAAAACTGAGTTAAGCATGTGATTAAAAAGTCAAAGTGCTTAAATCTATAAGGAGGGTGATTATAAATCTAAAGAATTGATGGTCAAGTTTTTTGATTTGGTAAAAATTGCAGTAATATTATTTGTTATTTTTCAGGAATCATTTTGGGTCGCCAACTATATGGTATAGCTTGAGTCGCCGTTTTTTCGTTGGCGTTACTAAGGTTGCCTACGCTTCTCTTTCAATTTGTAATTCTTAAAATCCTTGAGTTAGGAATATTTATTCATTTTCGAGAAATTGCCAATATATAAGTTATATCATTTGCAGTTTCCATTTTGATATATTGCTTTAGATATTGCTACTAGTACTGTGCAATAGATTTTTCCAAAGGTTTACTTAAATGCAGATTAAATCCTTCAAAATATTCAACATGCCTATGTTGGTGCGCAATTGCTGGAATTCGACTAGTTATTACAGGATTACACTGTATTTTAGAAGCAGAATTAGCTGTGGCCACCCCTTTTGGTATTTTTCCTTACGACATAGGCTATTCTGGGAGCCATCGTCAGAATATCTATACGCTTACCTCACCGAGCACCTAGAACCATCCAATGTGTTTTCCCTCGTGTAGCTTAACTTTACACCTGGAAAAAGGTACGCTCAACCAGTTCTTGAATTTTTTACAGCACCTCCATTGCGTTTGCGGGAACCTCATGGTCGCTGAGGCCCTCTTCGAGATTGTGCCATGTCAGATATTTGTGTCCCCCTTGTAGCCAATCTGTTTTATGGCAAGCGGACTCCCAGATTCTGAAATATATGATTTGACTTCTCGATCTTAATTCAGAAAGTGTTTTACTAACAGCTTACGGTTCTGAATGAATGCCCATTGCTAGTTTGTTTAATATTATTATATTAGGTTCGTTGATTTTTGTTGCTCTTTAATAGCAGAAGTGTTCGACTGCCACCGGTAGTGTGTGACAATTCTGACGCAATAGGCCTACTACAAGAATTCAGTTTATTAGTGTAAAGAACATCCGAAGTGAGAATTCGATCTTCCGTGTCTCATTATCGAGATTGAAATCATTAGCGGGTGAAACGTGAGCCATTGAAGAGCATTGTGTAGAAGTCATTTCAGCTATTAACTCATTATTTAGTTTATTTCTTTCATTCCTGCCAACAAAACAATGTACAGTCGTGTTCAAGTAAATCTGTGACAATTTGTTTTTCAAATGTAGGTTGGGTTAAAAATTTAATAATATTGTCATAGATTTCATGGTATCAGCAAAAGTGATAGATATCATTTACTTGTCAAGGTTTAAGAGCAATTATATTTAATATATAATTTCTAATTCAACCTACATTTGAATTTATGTCCCATATTTATTTGAACACAACTGACAATACATAAATCACTTTTAAAACAAATAAAATCAGTGTAAAACTTTGATTAAAATCAACGTCACGTTTCACAACAATCTAATAACAGAGATTAAGTAACAACACCACAATAATACAATAAAATATACATACTGCAGGTGTATACCTCTTAAAACTTTTGCGTTCACATAATACAATTTCTGTTACTTTAAACTGAATATACATATTGTATTTAAAAATTGGGTTGCAGCATTTTCTACTTTTTATTTATTTCTTTATGGGAAGTGGGTCTTCTGGTTTGGACCATCTCGAACCAGTAGCGCTTCCTGATAAACAATCCCATTTTGCTCAGGATACAGCTGGCAAAACCTAAACACTCCTAGATAATGCCAAAACGACGGTTTTTGTTTCGTAAATATTTAGTGTAATTTTAAATAATTTTTGTAGAGAAATTCCGCGTGTAGCAAGGAAGATACATAGAGAAGGCCTAAGATGTGTCTTGATTAGCAGAATTGAATCAGTAGTAGTTTTCGAAAACGGATTTTTTATCTTTCTTCGTAGTCCATACATATTACTGTTTTATGTTATATTTCTTTCTATTAAACACGTTTTAAATTATTTCAAAATAAAAAATTAAAAGTAAACCTTAGTTCATCTCTAGCTTTAAGAAGTAACATTCTCAATTTTAATATTACATTTTTGAGTTTCTCACCTTTTCCGTCAATTTCTAATGTGATGAAATTATTTTAAAAATTAGAATTGTCTTTCTCTCTCTTTTTCTCTCTTTCTTTAGTAAACTTTATATAGAAAAGCGTCATAACCATCATGCATGTGCATCGTTGCGTTACGCTATAGTTGCCACACTATTTCTTTCCATTTCTTCTTTCTAAACATTCACTGGATCTGCGAGTTATGTGTCCATCGACGAGAAATGATGTATTATGCCGAGTTCATTGATCGTTCAGTTTAGAGACGATATTTCCTTTGCAATATTTTATTTAAGGAATACTAATTTTTGCAGTAACTTTGAATTTTGAACATTTTTACCTTCTTTGTAAAAGTGTTCATTTAATCGACTAACCTAGTGCAATAAATTAAAATCTACAGAGTACTAACTTTAAAGTGAAGCGTTTTAAGTAGCTAAGTTGTTCACGTACCCGCATTTATTGAATCTCAAGAGGAATAGATCTTGGCCTCCTACACTTGTAAGTAACTGCTACTTTCCAGTTATTGGTCTCAAGTATGAAGTATGAAAGGTCAACGGTAAAGGTGTTTCAATTCTTGAAATTGGTGGGCTGCTAGAGGGGCTTTGCCGCTTTTCTCCCTTTTTCATCCAACTGGATTAGATAATAGAAGGGTGGAGAACAGGAAAACCACCCATAAACCTGAATTTGAGCAGGTGGCCACGGGAAGTGAACCTAGGACCTTTAGAATGCTAAGGGAATATATTTGCCATCCATCTACGAAGCTGCATCTCCTTCAATATTAGTTTCCCAGAGGATTCTTCGTCTTCCAACCTATCATTTGCCATCTAATCTCTAGATAAATATCTTTTTTCATTCATCCGTTCTACCTACACTGCCAAACTTTATAATTTGATTAAAGTGGAGACGTTTCATTAGTTTCTTCGAAACGTTCGTGATTTTTATTATTTCTCCACTAATCAATCTCATTTATATCCTGTTTAGGTTTTTTTCGGCCTTCTACGATAATGTACATGTTTGGCTTTCATAGCAAAAGTCTGGTCATATTGTTTTATACTCGTACAATCTTAATGCAGTTCCTCTGTGGGCATTAGCCATGTTGGGTAGTAACAGACTTTGTCTGCGTTGCTAATTCTGCTCTGTGCCTCCTTAAGTTTACCATATTTAGTTTAATACAGTAGCATCTAGATAAATAAAATCAGTTATGACTTCAAATTCCTAATTTACTACTGTTTAAGTTTTGGTTCCTTCGCCAGCTGGTTCTAAACTGCACAGAATATTTACCCTTATTCACATCAACTTTTAGGCCCACTGCTGATACATGTTCTTCTTCGATGTTGATTTTTCCATTGATGATAGACTTTAACTTTATATTAATATCGTCCCCACTATTTTTATGGAGTTACAAATTGTTTTTGTCTTATTAGGTACTCCATTGCCAAGTTGAAAAGTATGGTGCCCAAAGCGTCTCTTTTTACTACCCCTTTAGATTGCTCTGTATTTTCACTTCCTCTTTATCAGACTAAGTTTACCCTTAAATGGATGTAGGCCTCTGCTGTAATCTTCCACGATTTTCCATTGTTTGCTATCTGACTCCAGGTCTTTCCGGCTATCTTCGCTATACCATCATGCAATCTAGCAGGTGATCGATTTATACTGCATCTACTTATTCTGAAGCGCAGCCTGCTAATTTTGCAGACCATCTTTCATGTATTCTTCTTACAATATGCCCATCTCAACTCCATCTCAATTCAGCTGTTTGCTTAACCACATCTTTTAGACCATCCTTTCTTTCGAATACGTCGTTTCTTACGTTGCCTTTCAATGCTATGCCCAACGAACCAGATGCCTCTGCTGTTTTATTACCATCTTTCCTGCGATTTTGCAAGTGTTATTTTTCGTATCTCTTTTTTGCAATCTATTTTAACGATTGGGGCTTTTATTTCCATTAGTAATTAGTATATCTATTGACACAATTCTTGGAAACAAATTTTGCTGATTCTGGCGATAGTACCCTCTACCCTTTCCAAATCCTAAGCACTAATTTTAATTGTTTTCATTTGCATTGCTTTTTATCTGTTGAATTAGTTATTCTATTTTTCGTTTGTATGCTTTTAAGGTTTTTTTATTTTGCAAAAACCATTCTTATCTCAAATCTCGATATATTTTTGTTATTATTCTTATATTGTTACGAATAGGTCTTTACAAATAGCTCCCTGTACGGCTTTCTCTTAATTTACTAATTTTCAGATTTTAACCGCTTTTGTTCACATCATCTCTGTTTTTTTAATGATAGCGATATTTAAATATAAAGGCTTTAGAATCCCAGTTTATTTAATACCAAAGTGCTATCTTTATAATCTCGTTTTTAGTCTGTAATATGTTATCACCTCATTAGACAATTATTCTTCTGCTTTTACACTTAGTATGAGTACATTTCGCTGATAAAATGTGGATCGAAGAATGCGAAAAACCCATCTCAATTTCACCATGCTCCCATATTGATTCTAAGTTATCGCTTCCTAATGCTTTAGTGTTTGATTTAAAGAGTAAATATTTAATTATTGATCGTTTTATTCGTTACTACGTCTGCAAGGCGGATAATGCACGCTTATCAAAATTCGTTTTGGTATTTGACCTTCAACTACAAATTAAACTGTATTAATTGTCTCGCCGTGCATGTTTTTATTTTATTCTATTTAGAATTTTACACGCATTTCTTTAAATTAAAAACTATATATTAAGAGGGCAAAGATTAGATATGCAGCAATTCCCAGCAGGAACACGTACGTTTAAAATACGTCGAAAAGACGTGATATAGTTGAAAAGACGTTATTCGTTGAAAATTAAACTTTGCATTTTAGTCAAACAGTTAACGTCATTTCCTCAACTTGAATTAGACGTTGACTTTTAGTAGTTTTTATTAGTGTTTACGTAATTATCTCGTTCATTAAACGTGTTGGTTATGACGTTAATTAAGCGTGTTTATATGACGTCGATATGTCATTGACTTTAAGAGCTTTGTAGACCAGTACTTAATTAAAACGTAGATAGTAAGTTTATAAAAACATCTAACATTTTCCATATTGCTTTAAAATAGCATTAATATAAAATACTTTTTATCTACGACAGTGTGTTGGCAGTTTTAAGTTTGTAAAACGACTGTTTAATAACATGTTTTCATTAGTTTACGTTGTCAGTAGTAACCTGTTTATAAAAAAGTTTATTAGGAATGTTGTCAGTAGCAACGTGTTTAAAAAAAACACGCAAAATTACGACCGGTTGCTGGTAATCCTAATTTACATTTTTTTTATATTTACCGTGTTTTATAGATTCTATCGTAGATAAAATATTGTACGATACACATGCGTAAAGCATCTTTAGTCACTCGCGGGGTTTAAAACGCTCGCTCACTCGCGTTTTAACTCTACCCCACTCGTGTCTAAAGAGTAGCTTTACGCACTTGTTGTTATAACAACGTTATAATAACGTTTCTGAATTACGTTTCTATGCTGTTGAATTTAAGTGCTTTTTGGACCAGCAGTTAAAGTGAAATGTAGACATGGCGTTTATAAAAACATGAATATCTAACATTTTCCACATTATGTTAAAATAACGTTAATAATAACGTTAACTCTTAATGATATGGCTTCTATACAACCAAGCGATAATTACGTTTTGATGTAGTTGATTTTAAGTGCATTTTAGACCAGCAGTTAATGTTAAACGTTCATATGACATTCACAAACACACGTAAGTTGTAAATTGTGTGCTCAGCGCGCTCATCACGCTTAAGGTCTGCTCACATGACAGTGCCGTCCAATTGACTCCATTTGTGTCGCTGATAAAATCTGAAAATCTGTGAGGTAGAAGGTTGTTTGTTTATTATTCCAGTTTAACATAAGACTAGCAGACTATTTTGCATTAGAAGAATATATGGTAGGTAGAATGTCGTATGTTTCACTAAGCTTAATTTCTTTCCCATTTGATATAAAACGGCTGTCGACTTTGTGTGGAGCTACACAGTGTTGAAGCAGCTACCCGATATATTTTGAGATTTCGTTTATCAACTGAAGTCGCCGTTTTATTCTATTGCTCTGGCACAATAAAGGTTATTCAGAAAAAAGTAAGTTTCTTCTGTCTCTAATACTTCATGTAAGTAAAATGTCAATTTTGTATCAAACAAAACGTTTCAATGTAAAAGACAAGTGGAACTGCCGTCAAAATTAAACGTGATTATAACGGTAGTACTTAACTAAAAAATGGTGTTAAAAACATTTCGTTTTAACGTATAAAGTAAGTACAATTTCTGTCGAAAAAGCAACGACGTTACAACGTTAACATATGGTGAAAATTGTGCAATAGCATGACGTTCAAAAGACGTCGGCTTGAAAACCAAACGGAAAAACATTCGAAATAGTCGGCAAAAATGTTGAAAACTTACATGTTTTGGATCGTATTATAACGTCCACAGATAAGGGTCTTGTTTGGTCATGACCTACACCTTAAAAGACCGTTACAGGCTGACGTAGAATCAACCACATAACGTTGAAAAACTGATTGATTTTCGCAACACTTCAAGGGTACACTGGGTTCGAAACTGCGATCTGTACATTTAATTACAAAAAATCAACCTATGTAGTGTGCCTAAGAAAATTTAAAATTTGATATTTATGCAGTACTAGCTGACCCGGAAAACGTTGTTTTGGATTATGACATGATGGGAAAAACCCTTCAAACCATTAAGCACAGAATTATAAAAGTATGACTGCAAATAGAAAGTCGTACAGTGTACAGAAAAACACACTTTCAATATTTTCCAATTTTCCGGCTTTCCCTTTGGATTTTTCCGAATTTTCTTTTTTGCTAAACCAACTCGAGAGTGAGACGAACAAAACAATCATCCAAATCGGTTAAGTCTCGAGTTTTTGCGTATAGATAGACTACACCAACTTTTATACTAAACAATTTTGTGAAGATTGCTGAAATATGAAATGGAAATTGTCATTTTTTAACTTCGTCTAAGTATACCCCCCATTATCTATAATTTTATCTAATTTTCTTGCTTTTGATGAGTACTGAGACTTGATACCACAAGTACCAACGATATCTGGTGTTTATATTTATCTAACAGACGTTCTCTTTTTATATTGTATTTAGATAATACCTACTTGTTATTCATATAGCACTGATATGACGCACCTTGCGTTCCTTTTGAAGTTAGTTAACATTTTAGTAATTGTGCTATATTGCACTATAAAAAAATAGTTCAATAAAAATGGGTTATTTCGGAAATGCAAAAAAAAACATGTACAAGCGACCATGATATGTCAACGATGTGTGAACGCTTTGATATTTTGGCGATACTAAAATACTTATTTGTAAAGCTGAAAAAACTAAATCGACATAATAATGGGCAGCTTTCTAACTAGTTCAATCCCTTTGAATAAGAATGATTGAAGGGTAGGCAGTATACATACACTCCATAAAAAATAAACTGTTGCTTTGAGACTGTTGGTATTTTGTTCTGCATAAACCCAGTAGTACTACTACATAAAACTAGTCTATATACGTGCTAAATATGTAATCACTCTATATAATTACTATTTTTTAATGTGCCGTAAGATTCGGTGCATTGTTAAGCTAGTTATTTGGGTTATGCGAATCGCCTTTGCATCGGAGGAAATCGAAAATAAATACCCACGCGTCGAGAAATGCTTATCAAGGAATTATGGCAGTAATATTCGACTTTCTGGAATTCAGCAATAGCCAGACAATGATAAGACAATGGGCATTCATTACAACTTCCCCTGACATTGGCGCTGAACACCCACTTACGGACGGCACCAAAGTTACGTGCTTGGTTTTAATGATGTGTAGTGTGGGACGCCTTTTACAGTTATCCCATCTGTATTCCACGCAAACTGTTGCCTTTTCCTTTACAGCGTTAACATAGTTTGTTCTGTCCTGAGTTAAACTGAAACAATCAGTAAGAAACGACAAAAATAACGACAATTGTTGCACATCGGACGCCCATCGCTGCTTTGGAAATATTTCAGGCTCAATTCGATGCTGTTTACACACAAACGGGATTAAACAACACGTGTTCAGAATTAACATCCCTTGTTTAGGAAGCGCAGTTCATGTAGCGATGCATTACACAGAACCACACCCTAATCAGGCTCAGCCATTCCTGCATAATTGCACAGAATCTATTTCGGGCAGACATTTTAATTTGAAATGGAAATTTCTGCAGCTGTGATTTTAAATTCTAAATATTCTAAACAGTACTACAGATGTATTACGAATTCACTGCTAATGTTATGGAGTCATATGTTACTAAGCAAAATACTGTCAGCCATGCTTTGCTATATAACGGGCGTACCGCGGCAAATTTCATTTTTAAACTTGAAATAAATTTTTTATTTCTTCAAGTATTTTATTGAAAAAAATTACAAAATAGACCTCAATCTTTGGGAAATTATTTGTGAAACAGCACATCCACCAAATAACGCCCCTCACGTTGTACCGCCGCTTCTTCCAAACAAACTTGAAAATTGCGCATCACACGCATAAGCATAGCACGTGTAATTCTACGAATTTTGCTGGTGATGTTCTGCTTTAACACATCCACAGTGGCTGGTACATTCTCGTAGACTTTTGATTTGAAATATCCCTACAACAAAAAGTCCAAAGGAGTTAAATCAGAGCTTCGCGGAGGCCAATTTAGAGTCCCTCTCTTAAAAATTATGCGATTCGGGAAAAGTCAGAACGATACCTGGAAATGATCAGTAACTTTCTGTGGCCTTCTCTTCGTCGTCGGATAATGTTTAACAGAGGTCAAGATATCTGATTTATGCAAGATAGGGCTACTCCTGATACCGCGAATTACTGCGCCAATTTTTCCCGAATAGCATCATTTCTAAAAGAGGGACTCTAAATCCCCCCCCCCCCGGCCTCAAATCGAAAGTCTACGAGAATGCAGCACCCACTGTGGATGCGTTAAAGCGGAACATCACCCGAGAAATTCGTGGAATTACACGTGCTATGCTTATGCGTGTGATGCGCAATTTTCAGGTTTGTTTGGAAGAAGTGGTACGACGTGAGGGGCGTCATTTGGCGGATGTGCTGTTTCACAAATAATTTCCCAAAGATTGAGGTTTATTTTGCATTTTTTTTCAATAAAATACTTGAAGAAATAAAAAATTTATTTCAAGTTTAAAAATGAAATTTGCCGCGGGACACCCCGTATTTAAAGTCATATGGATGGTAATAAATATAACATAATTTCTGTAGAAAAAAGGATATTCAATAAGAAGAAGAAGATACGAATATGAAGAACAAGTGCCATTCAATTTAAATAAATATTTTTAGTTGCACTATTATGTCACGGCCAATTGACCTACTGAAATTTTTCATGTTTGTGAATCATATAGCAATATAAGAATACTAAACTTTTTTTAGTGTTAAGTGTAATACTTGGATGTGCACATTATTTTACTTGGAGCAGTGCTTTTACCTATATAGTTCTCTAGCTCTTCTCATTTCAGATGTACAATACCCATCATTAGTTATCATGGATCTTACATATATACATCGATCAATCACTTCACAGTAAGCAATAGGTCTAATCTAAAGTCGGTTTACGTTACCTATCAATTACCTTCCAATTAAGCTTCAAGGTGTAGATGCCAAACGTCAACAAAGCAAATGGAACCCTATCCGCAAGCGATATAAAAAGTGCAGAACTAATTGTCAACCAGTATTAACTAGTATTGACTACAGAACCTTATGGCCCTCTTCCATAAATTACAACGCTATGAACATTCGGTCGTATAACATTAGAAGCTGTAGATTTGACCGAGAGCTGAGTTAATCAGATATTATTCTGTCTGTAATTCTCTAGGTCCCAATAAATTACCAGCATTCATCCACAACTATAACTAAACTATTGGCTCACCTAATGTCAGCGTTACCGTCAGATTGGGTATCGGCATAGGCTACTAGCGTTTTTAGAAAAAGAGATCAATTAAACTACTCGAATTATAGACCAATTGGCATTATTCATCACCTAAGAAAGTGCTGTTAGGAGTGCCGCAAGGTTCCATTTTCAAACCTATACTATTTCTGCCATATACAGTCGACTTGTGGTACTCTATAGATTCTTCCCACACTTAATTTCAACAATATTTTTGCAGTTGAAAAATGGTGTCGTGACTGGTTTATTTGATTATTAGACAGGGAGGTGATCCATCACGCTAATAGGGGAGGTGTCTTGATACGAAGCAATAAAACACAGTAGTCTTCTCCACCTACAATTATTAAAAAGGCGACTTATTTCATCTTCAGGCCAAAATGATCATTGGTAATAAAACGTGTTCCAATTGTAGGTTAAAATTAAATTGAGGTTAGGTTGAAGTGCTGAAGGCGAGGTAGCAATAAAAATTCACAAAGAACACTACATTGGAGAAGAAAAATTAATTAAATAACCGGCAAACTACGTTATAAAGATCGTTATACTGGTTACTAGATCAAATGTAAAATTAAAACAAGTAAAATAAGTCCATCCTCTGAAGGAGTTGGCACTTGATTATTAGAGAACATTTCTGTGTAGTTCTTTTAGGAAACAACCATCCATATCATGACTACCGTTTTGAAAATAGTAAGTAGATCATTTCTTGGAAAGTTTGATATTGGAACACATAATTCAAATACAAAGACAATGAGTTCACAGTTGGAAATACTCTAATCGAACGGCAATGGCGTAGTGCTATTCTTAGTTCCATGACTACCTGGTGCGGACTGTTATAGCGACCACATACCGCTGTGTTATGTTTTTCGGATAAAATTAAAGAGCTGTCAAATGAAGCAATAAAAACCAAAATTACCTCATATTGGAGACCCAACCGTCATATCTAACAAGATAGAAAATTTTTTATATACAATAAAGAATATACCAAGTGATCCGAATGAGTTGAGGCTCAAAATTAAATCCATTATTTTAGAAGTTGTCAAAATACTTACCCATAATCGAGAAAATATAAATCTGGAACCATAAATCAGTGAAAACGCTCTTAAAAGCATAGCATCTAGAAGAAACATTAAGATGTTAGGATTACATACACCTGAAGACATAATCAAATATAATAAATTATCTGTACTTACACAAAGTCAATGCAGCAGTGACAAGAATCAGTTTTGAATAATATCCGCTCTGACTAAAACATGTTGACTCACTAAATAGAAAAGAAGTGTTCTTAACAATGAAAGAGAACCTCGAACTTGGGCAATAATGCACAGTAACAACACTTTAATAACGGATATTCACAATATTCTGAAAACACGGTGAATAGACTGTAAAAACCTCTGTGCAGGTAAAAACTTTCAGTTTAGAAAAATTACTAACTATAATTATGAACCAGATATACTGTTAGATGAAGATCAGCAGGGTATATCAAGGTTGGCACCAAATCAATCACCCGGTATGGATTTAATTATTGCCTAAATCATTGGGCTACTTCCAGGAAACTGTATTAAGATAATTCATAAAATATGTCAGCACATATAGCGGACAACTATAGCGAATGGACACAAAAAAGTCGACCACTAACTGCGACTTGGCACTTATTGGATCCAAGGTGTGTGCACCCTACCCACACCAAGGGGAGCTCAGTAGGCACAGAGGCAGAAGGGCACCCCAGGAAAGCACAGACGCGCGCTTACACAGCGCAGTGTTCTCAAGTCCGTAATCTTGCCTTCCCGTGGCGGAGCTGTTCCAGCTTGTTGGGCAGAAAAAGACTGATTGAAGGGGAAAAAGCGCGGTCGCCGTTACAAGGTATCGGACCAGGAGCAGTTCTGGTCTAGTATCCAAGGCGAGGAGGCCAAGAACGTCGCCATCCATCGGAAAGAGTGGAAACGAATCGCGAATGGAGCAAGTAAACCAGCGACACCAACAGCAGCGTATTAGTGTATTGAGGAGGAGGCCGTTCTCGCAGGCCTCCTCCTCAATCGCCAGCTTAGGATTAAAGAAGAAGAAGAAGAAGACAAGGAAGAGATTTCGAACTGCCGATAAAGCTGTAGGCCCGGTTATCTGTAACAGTATCCGAAACGAGTCGGGACATTTGACTGAGGAGTAGGACCAGGAGCGATCCTGGTCCACGTTGTTTGAGGTGTCGGGAAAGATCACCGATGACTAGTATCCAAGACAAGCTACCCCAAGCAGACCGCATGAACTTTTCCCAGAAAAATTGTATGAAAAAGGCGAGGCTTGACATATTGCTGCGCAGCTATGGGTGAGGATGCCGAAAAATGTTGCAACTGCAAACATGAATGGCAGCAAGTATGTGTGGTAGAGAGTCCGCTTTCGACAGTTACTCGTCTGATTAATATGAGTACACGTGATGAAGGGAAGTCCCATATACTGGGCGAATATGCACAAGGACGACCCAGGAGAGCACGAACAGGACTTATAAGGGATGAACTCGTGCGATCTGCCCCGGGGAAGCTTGTCTCGGATACTAGGATAGTGTAACCAGTCGTGACGGTCATGAGGCGCTCAGAGCACGGACCAGGTTTGCTGCTGGCACTGCCCCTCAATTGACTGCCCTACTTGCCTCAGATACTAGTACATCCGGTTACCTGTGGCCGACACCTCAAACGGCGGCCCCGCGTTTACCTTTTTTTACAAGGTACAGGTAGACACAATTACACAGGTGAATGCTATATTGAGCACGCAGTAATATAGATGAAATAAACAGCGGACAGCTGAAGGTGGCCCGCTATTAATTTATTGTTTCTACATGGAGAAAATTGCGTTAACCTAGCCTTTCCTTATGGAAAAAGCTTAAACTGGTGTACATTAGGAGAGCACTTCCGTAAACGCACACATAAATACTGTAACGGTTTCAATACCAAATTTAAGAGCTACTATTCTAGCTACGATCGGGGAAGTACCTAAACTAGTAGAACTTGCAGAATATTCATCAGAAAGCAATCAGAACGTAATACAGTTGTCTAACAATACCGACATTATGGCAAAACGAGTCTACGGCTGAAGTAGCTAGATTTGAGAAGTTCCACCTCTTAAAGGTTTACTTGGTGTGATATAAAAGAGCAATCACCAAACTCAAACCCAAACTTGGGCCAGAGCTGAACCACGAAAAGGTCCTCTGGAGGAAGGTAGAAGTTCTGAAACCTGACATGAGACAATACTAGCATTTGAAAAAGGTGGTTTGGGCGGCAAAGCGCTGAAACCTGATGATAAAAGCCGAACCAGAGTCGAGGAAAACTCTAAAATTGATGTATTCAAATTTAGGCTAATGCAAAACGGGTTTCACCCAAAGTCGATTAATGGAATCCGGCGGTACTTAATTAGCGACAACGAAACCTTCAACAGGTTTAAACAGTGTAGAAGTAGTAAATATTCAGCGATAACCCACAAGCTTTTACGACAAAAGTTATCACTTTAACCGCTATCACATTGCGTCAAAAACTTAATATGTAATCGGGACTGGCCGCAACTTACATCCTATGTGTTTGCGCGTTTTCTGTTTTTTCAACCATAACGACAATAACGACGGCTTCCTATAAGTAGGTAACAATCGTGAAAATCGAGAGCAGTCTTTCATCCCAAAGTGGTATTCGGGACTGAAGAGCAAATAGCTGCATTTTCCGACAGATGCTTGACGTTTAGCAGTAACATCCGCGCTCACGAGAAAATATCATTCGTATGGGCTTGAAAATCTATTGTAGCTAATAGTTCCTGTTTAATATTTATAAATGTTTGTGGATTCTAGTTCATTAATCAAACGATAATCCAACAGCAACGGTAAGTTAGAATACTTGTTCTTTTGCTGTACCTCCCTTATGTGGCACTGTTTTTTTTTATTATTTAAACTTGTTAATCATGTACTTTTTAGGTGATTTTTATCATGTATCGTTTACATTTATCAATTTTAACGTTTGCTGTAGTTCCACATTTGAACAGCCATTTACAAAAGTAGAACGCCTAACATAATGTGTAGATAACGGAACTAACCTTGTCTGAGGAAATTAACTAAGCGCAAAGTTAAAGTGATTAAAAATAATTAGAAAATACAATAACTATAGTTGCGATAATTCAAAGGTCAATTAGTGTTGTGTACCGAAGTTCCATTTCTGAATAGCCGAACAGCACTTATTGGAGCAAAAATTGCATTTTTGTAATGAAATTATTTCAATAACAAGTTACCAGACTTATCAAAGTTTTGGTGAGCAATACATCATGTTTTCAGCTATAATTTACCAAGGGCAGTGATAATCACCCGCAATAATTTTGACAAATAACAACCCGAAAGTGCTTGCATAGAAATAACCCGAGGCGAAGCCGAGGGTTATTTCTTAAAGGCAACGCACTTGAGGGATATTATTTGTCAAAATTATAAGGATTTATCACTGGCCGCGGTAAATTCGGAAAGATAAGTTCTTAAATAAATTAGCCATTTTCTGACAAATTAATTTGACACTTCATTATAATAATAGTATGTTGGTGGCACTGTAAGTCTATGTCAAATTTAAGGTTATCAGGTTAGCTTTTGCGTCAGTTTTGACACAGATTGACGGAAAAGCTAACCTGCTAACCTCGAATTTTACTTAGATTTACAGTGCCAGTGATAGGATACTACTGAAATTTAATTAGGTAGTTTCCATAGTGATTGAAAATCACCCTAGGGTCGTTATCACTTCAAGTGTGGTCTGATTTGTCAAACTGAGTCACGTGATTAAAAATAATCAAATTAGATTGGTCTGCAATATATGTAAGAACTTATCAAAGAAAATAAAACATCCTTATTTCGTTGTTATTACTTTCGATAAATGTAGATGTATAGGATAAACCTGTATTAAATGCAATGATGTCTCTCAGTAACTACCATATTTATCATGTGAAATACAAAAGACCCTAAAAGTGACAATCAACATAAAACTACGAATATTTTCTAAACAATATATTTGAAATCCGCATTTCATAATCATTTATATCAAAGCTAAATATCTTACTTTCTATAAAGAATATAAGAAGTATCATATAAACAGCTAAGAGTCTTTTTTGCTGAAAAACGTTTTAAGGTCACTTTCAATACAGAAACACTTAATTTTTCTTAAATCGTTTGAAGGTCCAGCAAAAATCGCTTACACAACTGACAGTTGTAAACCATAAATTATAACACCAAATCATACCCTATGCAGCTGGTAAAATAGCCGTTCGCTCTGAATAATAGAACGGTACAGTGGATGTACTTCAGTTGCAAAGTAAAGGACCAATCACAATAATTACAATAATAATGATTGGGAGCCAGGCTCTGTCAAGTGACTACCTGTGAGGTATTTACGCTAATCGTTTAATATGAACCGGTTAACAGACAACGAAGTAATTTTTCATCGCCAAGCAGGCAGCGAACAAATTACAAAAACATCTGTTCACCAGCAAATCGCCCCGATCCTACACGAATTTAAAAGAAAACCGTTACAAAAATAAAACAATAAATCGCGGCATGCCAGCTCAAAGGAGCACCAATTCTCAAGTGCAAACCTCTGCACAAAGACAATAAAGGGCCAACGGCTCCCCAGACCTCAATAAATCCGGAAGCCGACAAAACGGCGCCGCTGCGAACAAACTCCGAACGTGCTACCAAATTAATAATCCAAGTTCAATTACTAAAACGCTCTTAAATCAGAGTGCGCCCAATCAAAACCCCCACATAAGAATACCTGCCGATAGGAAAAGTTAACCGCCACCTGATAAAATCAACCCCAAGTCTCTAGCACCCAGGCAGGTCGAGAAAAGCCAGCGAATGCATGCGGGCGGAGCGGCCGAAATTCAGCGTACACAGCGGCCCGGCGGAATAGCATTTTGTAACGAAGAAATCAGGGCCACGACCGAGTACAGCGGGCAAGGGTGCAAAATTACAAATTAAATTATAATTAGCGGAAGGAAGCATCCCAGGAAGGCGTGAATAGTATCAAAATTCATATAAAATTATCGCGCAACCAAATCGAAGCAAAAATAACTTCTTAACATACGCAATAAGAGTAATGCTTAAGTAAGTTTCACGCCGAACACGGAATTAAAAAATTCCAATTTCAATTAATCTTTACCAAAACCTAGCAAATTGGGTGTCGTTAGAATCAACATTTCAACGACTATTGATTGCGACCCAAATCAAGTCGATAATTGATCACGCCGCTCAATTAAACGCGATAATTCGAAATACATCAAAAACGGGCAAAAACATCCCTTCTACTTCGACCAATGAGCTGCGAGATCGCGTTTGACAAAGGACTGGCCCCTTTAAATAGTCAGACGCTGGCAGTAGGAAATCACTCAATCCAGGAGAGTCCACCAGCAGCCACTACAACCTCCAGGACCACCAGCAGCCATTCCAGCCTCCCAGGACAACTCTGCCTAGGCGGGTCAATCCAGCATCACTCAACCCAGGAGAGTCAGCCAACAGCATACAGCCTTCCAGGACCAGCTAGCAGCTCCAGCCTTCCAAGGATCTACCAACCCCAGCCCTCTCCAGAGTCTATCACCTTCGTTGGACATAGCTGTTTGCCGCATATACTGGACTTAGCTGTCTACCGCATCTACTGGACTTAGCTGTCTACCGCATCTACTGGACATAGAGCCTGCCGCATCCACTGGACTTAGCTGTCTACCGCATCTACTAGACATAGAGCCTGCCGCATCCACTGGACTTAGCTGTCTGCCGCATCTACTGGACTCAGAGCCAACCGCATTCGTTGGACTTAGAGCCAATCGCCTTCGTTGGACTTAGAGCCAATCGCCTCCCCTGGACTTAGAGCCAACCGCCTTCGTTGGACTTAGAGCCAATCGCCTTCGCTGGACAGAGAGCCTGCCGTCTTCGTGGGATTTGGACACGGAGCCACTTTAGCCGCCGGCACCGCCTCCGAAGGACCACACCAGCTTCCAACTGCGGATGCCAATCCGCCATTTTCTTTTTCTGTACATATATGTTACCTAGTTATAAGCTTATCTGTATGTTAGTTAGTAGTGTAAATATAATAAACTTTGTTCCAATCAAATCCAGTGTCTAGCTGAGGGTAACGCTCACCCTCCTCTTCCGAAACCGACGCCATTGCAGTAAACCTACCGCTGAGCTATAAACCGAGGCGTGTTACGTTTAAGAACAACACAAAAACTATCAAGAAAACGAAACTATATATCACATCCAAATAATAACTCAAGTTACAAGTTACTTAGTCGATTTTATATAGTATGTGAGAATTTTCAACTAATCATTTCGAATGCAATCATCATTAGTCGTTTGCTATTACACATTTGCTACAAAGCAGTTGTTTAAACCAAGTCAAATTTACAATTAATTACGTTGTTCTGTCAGAGCAGACATTAACACAATTAAAGATTATAAAACCTTAAGCATTAAGTATTGACTATATATGACAAGTAAGCACATAATATTCACCATGGATGTCTTTTTCAAAAGTCAACACTCCAAGCTGAATGTAGACCAAACGCTGTAATCCTCACCAACCCCGAGAACCAGCCCCAGGCAAAGCGCTTACACTAAATGCAGAATTAAGGCGAAACCAAAACCTCTGGGTGCCCCAACAACCGTAGAAACACCGAAAGCAAACGAAAACGTATAACAGCACAGAAGAATGTACAAAAAGGTCGACAAACATAGAAAAAGGTCGATCCAAGTTGTTAGAAGATAATAAATCAGATTGATAAATCTGAAGGAAAATATTCTTTAAGTACTTTAATGCTATGCCATGAAATTAACTTACCCCCTAGTTAATGATCGCGCTTAGGAGTGAAATTGTAAACATTAAGTGCTTATTTCATTGTCAGCACATTTAGTACAGCTAATTTCGTCAAGAAAATGTACTTACAAAATTATCTATACCGTTTTGTTCAGAAATATTTTTCGGTAGCCTCTTAGCCTTTGTTTTTCTACCAATAATTAACTAGGAAAACGAAGCACTCTAAATATTTCTGATGGTAAAAAATAATCCTACATGCCACTTTATTAGACTTGTCATAGAAAAAGGTTATGTTTTACTTCTCATATAGAAAGGTTGCCGCAAAAGGCGCAAAAAAATCGATGAATTAAATTTATGACGCTACAAATTTAAAGCCTTTAAATTAGTCTTTCACATTAATAATATATAGGTAAAAATAAATTAATATAAGAATAAAAGGATTTTACTATTCGAAAGTGAATGCAATGTAAGAAGTCTCCCTTTAGTCTAATTTTAAAGAAATTCTATTGTAATGCAATTATAGTATAATCTATCCATACTCACGTTGGAAGTGATTTCTAAATTCAATGTTTGCATTATATCTACTAAATCTAGTATTTATAGCCGACCAGATTACCCATAGCCAGACACCTCCAGAACTACTGCAAGCTTGTCTTTTGTGGCTCGATTGAGGTTGCAGGTGTCCCCGCTGGGAACTAATTTTATTTGACTCTCTGAGACCTAGCAAAGACGACGTGTTCAAATGACGTTTAGCCTTCCCAAAATAAAAAAACTGAAACTCTACAGAAGCAGCCTCCCTGCTCGAGTAGTAGTACAAGATTGGAGAGCTGAAATGTTAACCTTTCTAACGATCTAAGATCAGCGGCGTGCGCTTGAAATTGTACGCCGAAGAAAATGCATATGGCATACTGTGAGTAATAGTACTCATCAAAATAAGTTCCGAGCTCCAAGAAGAATGAAGCATAGCGCTCCTAAAATAGCGAATTTGAACTTTAGGTTCATTTTCCTCGAAAACTACTGCTCTCAGCGATTCAAAAAAAACTTTATGTTATAAGGTCGAACGTATTAATATTTAACCAAAAGTTTAGGATAAAAAACATCTTCCCACCCTTGCATAAACTACCCCTTCTAAACCTTATATCAATTTTTTCAAGGTCATGTACATACAACATACAAAATCGCATAGATATGCCAAATTACACCAAACTTTGTTTTATTTTTATTAATGTAATTAAATATTGTCCATGTTTATTTATTACCTTTCTCAGAGCTATAACTGCGTTAAAACGCATTTCCCAAACTATATTTAGACAAACGTTTTATCTTCGTTTGAAGAGTACTATCACTGTTTTCCTTTAACACCCTGTATATTCAACTATTTTTATTGCAAATCTGTGATGACTTGGCCTCGAAAAAGTCTATAACTAGAAGTGCAAACGTTTTAATATTTACATTTGGCAGACTGATGCAGATTTTTAACGAAACGAGTTTAGAGCGTTCAAGATAATTAGAAAATCAATCACAAATACAATTGCTACTGGAGAATGTTATCTACTGAATAAATATTGATCTAGATTACATGGTTCCGTGAGGCGTATATTTCTAGTTGCGATTCTAATCAGTCGAACACCTCAGAAACAATATCTACTTGACCAATTTGGCAAAACATTGTTCACAAAAGTAACGTTTTATGATTTTGCCTCGATGCTGCTGTTTTTCCCTTTGTAGCAGTAGCCGCGAACACTTTCGTATTAAAGACACGCTGCGAATCCAATTAACGTAATTGTTATGAAGATTAATTAAACTGCACCTACACTAGCATTAAGCTGCAAGATACTTATCTATTATTTAATGCAGCTTGTTGCTTATTTGATTCATCTGCTTGCCGTCGTATCACTTAATTGTATTCATGGACTTGAAACTACATAATCACAAAATCTTTAGTTTGACGATCAAACCTCAAACACTACGATGTTCTTCCAAATACATCAATATATGCAAAGTCTGACTTAGAAGCTAAATATCGTTTACCACCTCTTGGTCTACAACCGCTAATAATCGATTGGCAGGTGGGAAAAACGGGGTCGCTGATTATCAATATGATATAAGTATTCTTGCGTAACAATAACTTAGAAATTTTATGAAGCGTATCAATGCAGATAAAGTTTATAGCGACTCATTCGGTATAGAATGCGTGCAGTGCTAACCGACTGTGTCGAACTAACATATTTGTATCCACTTTGATTTGTAGATATCCCTTATCAGGCTTGTAGAAAATGCGACATAAGGGTATGTTGAGAATTATTTACTAACTATATCTTTTTAACTACTCAGTAATTATTCTCTTTTAAACATTACTAATGTCAACTACAGCTGTTATAGTTTACTTGGTATTATTAATAAAAATATAGATCTTATAAAGTGTTATTTCATAATTTCAAACTAGAAAGAACTTTCTCTATTGATATCGTGTTCCAAACAAAACTCATTCGCAGCATGCCATGATCAAATTTAAGTTTGCCATAACTTGATAGATACCCATTGAAGTAAATGAACTACCATAAGTCAGAGAGAACTAAATTACATCTTGACCTTGAAGTATTTTCCTAAAAATATACAAAACACTTAACAAAAAGAAATTTTATTGACCGTTATGATTATTACACTCGCTGTTATGTATCTTATTTTCCGTTTTGCTTGATACAATTAAACATAATGCAGTGTGAACTTTTACCTATCACAGTGGCAGATGTTTTCATAAACAAAATGCGATCTGACATTCACCTACAGACTTAAGTTAAGACATGACTTTTCAAGTCATATCCTAAATGAGTTTTTTTAACACACGATATAATGCTACAAAGTATAAATTCATTGACCAAGTCTTTTACTAAGACATAGATACGTATTTATATTAGAATATCTACAAACGCTAAAAAATAAAATGTTTATGTATCAGTAGAGTTTTATATCGTTTATCTTCACTTTTTTCAATATATTACCAGAATAGTTTAAAGTTTTAGAGTATTTAGTAATAATGTAAAAACTATATACAAATGGAAATATACTTGTCATGTACATCAATATTTTGCAACAACTTTTGATGAGATAATTAAAAATAATCGTAATCTAGATTTCATCTCCAGCTGATTAGATTATCTAATTTTTGGAATAAAGTTCACACTATTCCTTGCCAGAAAATGTGGTTGTACATAAAATGGAAATAAGTGGTAATTGCAACAACTACATTGTTAATAATTAATATTTACAAGTATTTTTTAAACTGAGTCTCAATATATAACTCCTATATGTATATCAAATGTGCAAACACTACTTAATTAATCACAGTCCAATGTTCATTTCCAAATCTATCTCTTACAAAATGCTACTTTATAAATATTTTTACTGTCATTTACTAGTGGCACTTAACATTTTTAGTACGTCAGCTCACAATCTATCATCTAGAGATGACAAGATTGTAAGTACTACTTAGATTCTGGTTTATTTCCATTCGAAAATATTATACCTCTTCGAATATATTGTTATGATATCATAAGAGTGGATATAGTTTGATAATTAATACGATAAAAGAATTTGGTAAAGCATTGTAGTCAGTCTTTGCAAAAGTTTAGAATATAAAAGGTTTTTTGAATTAAATTTTAAATAGAGATTATATTTTAAGAAATGAGGATGGAAAGAATAAATTTCATATAGTTTAATTTATAAAGTAAGATGTTAAAAGATAGAAGTTATTTACTACTGATATCAGATACGACAGACCAAATTAAAATATTAAAAGATAACAAAGTATGTAGGTATCAAATGTATATTTTAATATAGTAAGCATCAATAATGAAAATACGGTAGTTAGGAGAGTTTTTTTGGGGATTAAGAATAACAAACTCATAAAATGTATACAGAATTTTGAAAACTCCTTTTTGATATAATAAAAAATTTGAAATTATGCCTTATTTGTATAAATATTTTGGTGGTATACAAATAACAGGGTTTTTAACAAATCTACGTGGTACAAAAATATGAGAAAGTAATTTTGAAGTGAAGTACATAATCGGTGAAGAGATTGTGCAATACAGTTAATTAGATAGAAATAACCAGAAAACTACAGTATTTGAATAGATTTGGATTGAGCTGCTTTATTGGAACTGATACAGTTTATGGGAAGGAGTGAAAAGGATTTGACTGGTGTGGATTACTGCAAGTGTAGGAGCCGTGATGAAGGACTGATGTATCTTCCTGGGAATCATTCTGAGTGATTGGTGGTATTTGAATATTTCATTTTCATGCAGAGGACAGATCATCGTGACAATTAAACCTGAAAAGAAGTAATATTAGTTGGAGTACATCAAGGATAGTTTACTGGCAGAAGAGGGTTGTGAAGGAGTAATATAAAAGTTGATAGGTGCAGTCTTGGTCAAAGGAGGTTGGATTCTTCAAATATTTGGATATTTTCTGGAGGATTTAATGGCTGTAAATTGGTTTGACAGTTAATTGCAGTTGGACGTGTTCGTGTGGTGACTAGTTGTACAAGGGGATCTGTGGTGCTGGATGTGCAATTAGTAGAGTCAATAAGGTTGGTTAGTAGTTTAGTCTAGAATAAAAATGAAGTAGATGAACAATATTTATTACTTGCAATAATTAAAAGAGTTATTACTTACTATAAAAGATAGAGAAAGTCATACATCATAATAATATTGAAAACAGTGTACATTGGTCGTATCTGATTACAAGTAGAAGAATTATTTTGAATTCATTCAAGATAAGTGACATTTAAGGTCATTTGACAATTGAAATTTATTCTAAATATGAAAAGTCAAATATAAGACAACTAGATAAAAGAACCTAACCCTGATGATTGAGTTTTCATAGCAATAATTATTTTTAAAAGAGAAATCATTTGAAATTAATTTTTAAATAAGAAATAAATACTCACAGCTAGCAGAGTAGGGCAATTGAATTAAATACTTATGGTACAGAAACGTGAAGTCATTGCAATATATATTTTTTTTATTACAATGAAATATAATTCAAATACTTAATATTTAATAGGCAAAAGTATTTGGATAGCGTTTTCCTGAGTTAACATCACAAGCTCATGAAACAATTGAAAGATTCTGAACTGAGTATTATTGAAAATGTGTAACCAACTGTCTCAATTGGATGTTTTAGTTGTGAGATTAAGTATTAATAATAAAAGTTAGGTAACTTGATGGCCATTGAACCATTAATAATATTTATAAATTTATAGCACCAGTTTGTAGTCATTCGGTTACGTCGAATTCTTATCACCAGAGATAAAAAGAGGTAGAGAGATGTTTGTTTACAAGAAAGGATCAAGGATCTGAAGTTATTACTCAGCAACAAACGCAAAATTAACCTACCGGTGTTTTAAACGATTAAAAATGTTCATAAAAAGCGTGAACATGAATCTATCACTTACTGTAACAATTACAAACCAGTAAAATACTTTATTCGCAATCACATTGTAATGTGTCAATTTCATGACATGACAACAGCTGGGAACTAGATGATTACTTGAAACTAGCCAGGAAATTATCACATACCCCGAAAAATATTACATACCTGAAGAGTGGGGTGTTTCCATGGTAACAAAACATTGAGTGGGTTGTTTTCATGGTAACAAAAATATTAGCTACATCAAGATATCTATTATTCAGAATTCAATTGTAGTTATTTTTAAAATTAGATGATTGCAAATAAAATAGTATACATACCACGGTGGAAAGTTTCATCCCTGTCTCGAGATAAAGTTAACCTCGACGCTACGCGTCTCGGTAAACTACCTAACCTCTCGACAGTAATGAAACACTTCCCACCTCGGTATGTAATATACTATTATTCGCAATCACATTGTAATGTGTCAATTTCATGACATGACAACAGCTGGGAACTAGATGATTACTTGAAACTAGCCAGGAAATTATTACATACTTACCCCGAAAATATTACATACCTGAAGAGTGGGGTGTTTCCATGGTAACAAAACATTGAGTGGGTTGTTTTCATGGTAACAAAAATATTAGCTACATCAAGATATCTATTATTCAGAATTCAATTGTAGTTATTTTTAAAATTAGATGATTGCAAATAAAATAGTATACATACCACGGTGGAAAGTTTCATCCCTGTCTCGAGATAAAGTTAACCTCGACGCTACGCGTCTCGGTAAACTACCTAACCTCTCGACAGTAATGAAACACTTCCCACCTCGGTATGTAATATACTATTATTCGCAATCACATTGTAATGTGTCAATTTCATGACATGACAACAGCTGGGAACTAGATGATTACTTGAAACTAGCCAGGAAATTATTACATACTTACCCCGAAAATATTACATACCTGAAGAGTGGGGTGTTTCCATGGTAACAAAACATTGAGTGGGTTGTTTTCATGGTAACAAAAATATTAGCTACATCAAGATATCTATTATTCAGAATTCAATTGTAGTTATTTTTAAAATTAGATGATTGCAAATAAAATAGTATACATACCACGGTGGAAAGTTTCATCCCTGTCTCGAGATAAAGTTAACCTCGACGCTGCGCGTCTCGGTAAACTACCTAATATCTCGACAGTAATGAAACACTTCCCACCTCGGTATGTAATATACTATAACGTTATTAAAACTAGTAATTTTACTAATCCTCCACACTTCTTTTATGACCGTATTTTTCAAACTCTGTACCGCTTTGTTTTTCAAAGTTTTATATGTTCGATCATTGTTTAACTGCCAAGTTCTATACTAAACTGCTCAACAATTGAAGTAGCCCAGCAACAAAAATTATGCTACCATGTTTATCTTAAAACAAACCGGCATTGGAATGTAGCTGTCAAGTATAGTATTTGTTGATACAAGCTTCTGTTAGAAATAAAATAAGATTGCTACATTATTTGACTCTAAAACTTAATATTTATCACTTTAATCGTAAAGGTATTTTTTACTTATAATTTATTTACATTGTTTTAATGCTGTCTGTGTTTTTATAGTATGCCCAAACGATGTCAGGAAGTATATCGAGTAAGAGGAGGTCCCACTCGATACTAATTTAAAAATTGCGTTTAAAAAAAATTTAAAACATGTTTTTCTGTTACTTCATTGTTTTATAATTAATTTTGTTAAAGACTCCAAATTACTGTTAATTAAACTATATTAAAACATATTAACATGTACTATTTCGTTCTTTCATTTGAAATTATTTTGCTGCTGTATGCTAATTTTTTGATGGGTCACTTCAATTGTTGAGCAGTTTATTTAAATTAATTCGAGAGTTTATTTTTTATTTGTCTTCAAAATAATATACGCTTAGATACTATTGAATCATTAGACCAGGTTTACCCATTAGAAACTCAACTTTAATTTTTTATTTGCGGTAGTACTGAAGTTTGCTTTCGATCTCAAGCGCAAGCACATTTTTGTCGCAAACTGTCAATGAATCGCCACCCACCTAAACTTATATGAAAAGTGTCAAATAAACTACATAAAGTTTGAGGACAACAACCGCTTGAGCGTTAAAAAATGTTGGAAAATTAAGAAAAGTCGAGTATGTCACTCAGGATGGGTGTAAACTGTTAACTCGAGAGTGATACAACCTATTAGACTGGCTTCTTAGTCACTTTGTGTGGGATATTAATACACAGAATTATGCTTATTGTCATAACTTTTCAGGAGTCTATCACTAGTTTCCAAATCCTATGCGTTTACAGTAGGGTTAAACTGAAAGCGGAAGCGAGAGGTAATGCGATCGAGATCGAGAATGATTTCCAAACTCTTGCTCTTGCTGTCGGTTAAAAATATATAACAGCTGACAACAAATACTTTTTAGTTATTTAAGATGCAAGTGTAAAAAGTCCTGCTGCGAGGTACGAGCGAGTTTTTTAAAAGTTCTAAGTGCAATGAAGAGATTTTTTACAAGTGTGTCTTACAACGTTTTATCTACGACCATCACATTTTACGAAAGTACGCATTCCATTTTGTATTTTTTAAATTTACGTGGAATAAAATTTTTACAACATTAGTATAATAAAAGTTAACTTTTTACACTAAAATCAGTGTAGAAAGTAAGCACTTTTACATGATCGCAGATAGAAGTATTTTATAATACGTATTTAAACGAAAACGAACTAACACGGTTAATGATTAATAATTAAATAATTAGAAATGTAATACAATATTACATGTATGTATTATCTGTAACCTCATTTTACATTGCGGTGTAGAGGCTCATGCTCTATGCGCTTGCATCTGGTGGTACAATGCTCAACTTGCTCCGGATTCGGGTTACAAAGTTGGAGCACGCCTTTTGTGCTTGCGTAGAAACCATTATGTCATGTGTGTGTCTTGGTTATGTGTTGGCCTTGTTACTGTATCTCCTAGATCTGTGGTTCTTACCCCGCGGGACCCCCGCGGGATTCGAATCGCGGACTTGCTTAATGCACTAGATCTTTTCCAACTGCGCTACGCGGCTTTTTATAATATTACGTATTAAACCTAAATCTGATCTTTTAGTCCACATTTAGCCCAGGAAATTATTGTGAACATATTTCTAGCCATTCTTCTACGCCAAAACACCCTAATCCTTTGGTGATTTTTTCAGTGCTAAACGTTCATCCCTTTCCAAATTTCCAATTTATGAATTTTATTTTTCAAAAAGAGACTTGAATTCCAGATAATAATAATAATAATAATAATAAATGGTCTTTATTTTCCAACATTCGTGAATACATACTTAATTTAAAAAACGAGAAACGCAATATATGTAGTTGGAAAAACGGCGAAGATCAGATAGCACGTCCACAAGGAACATGCTCCTGTTTTCCATCTTAAGCGTTAGACTTTTACATTTCTCTTAAGCAAATAAACAGGGTACAACATAAAAAGAAAAATTGCTGTTTCAACAATAACAAGGTAAATAGATTCAGTAGTTAGTAGTACTGCGAATAATTTAGATTGGCATCCCTAGATCAGTAAGAAATTTCTATAAGGTGTTTTTTGTAATTACATTTATACGCAGATAATGATTTTTTTATTTGAGGGGGTATCGAGTTATAAATTTTAGTGATTTGGTATGAGAACGATCGCTTAAACGATTCGATTCGAAGGGGAGGCGGAGTAGTTTACCTTTGTAACATATATTCATATTATATACGTCTGTTAGATATTTTGAAGCTTTATGGGTAATAATTTTATGAAATAAGCAAGCTGAATGTAACAAACGCCTCTTAGACATATTTAGCTACTCAATCTCAGATAGTTTCTGCGAGACATGATGTCTCCGTCTTATCCCAAAAATCAATCTCAAACACGAGTTTTGAACTACCTGCATTCTGCGCGTCAGTCTGTGTCAAAACTGATGGAAAACCTAACCTGCTAACCTTGAATTTGACATAGACTTACAATTCCACCAATATATTATTCATACAACAAATATTTCAAGGGGAACTTTATGGAAAAACCTTTATAATCACCCGGTATTATACGCTGATATCGTGATTGAAAATTCTAAAGATTGCTATCTCTTAAGCTGGCTGTCGACATTAGTTTTATTTTCCATGGCCAACCCTTATGTAAATTCTTTTTGAACACATGGTATCAAAGTCTCTTGAATGTAAAAAGGTTATGTGCTTGAGCAAATGGTTTTTGTTTTTGTATCTGATGTACTAATTCTTATTTCAATCAGCCGTTTTTCTGTCAGCTAATCTAAAGCCTAACGTTGATCGTTCCATTTTTCTTTGTGTTATTTTTATTCTATTCATATTGGTTTTTGTGAGGACCCACATTCCAGATGCGTATGTCAGTACGGGAAGACTGCACTGATTGAATACCTTAGTTTGTAAGTGTTGCTTAAAAGGGCCTTTGAATACGTTTCTTAACTTTCCGTAAGCTCCCCAAGCAAGTTGAATTCGTCTGGTTATCTCAACTGTCTGCGTTGACTCTTGCATTGTGAGCTTTTATCCTAGATATATATTCGGTCACTATTTTTATTTTGACTCCATCTATATGTATTTGTCTACCGTCTTCCTGATTTGTCATTAATTTTGTCTTAGAGGTGTTCAGTACCTAATCGATTGTAATCATGCACGGGAGGAAATTACATTTTAGTTCAGTGTTATACATATGACACTTTTACATTTCATGATGCGACTATCTCTTGTATTCAGGCTAGTTGATTTATTATTAGTCACATTGCCTCCCGTCTCTAATGGCAACGGGAGTCAATGTATTATATTCCCTCCCACTGCCATTGAAAACCGACCAGCCAACCAAACATATATTTTCGGGAAACCCCTAACAGGCGACAGAAAATGTTACTTTCGTATAAAGGGGTTAAAAAGTATTTTCGAACTGAGCCAACAGAAAATGCTCAAGTTGCGCCAATTGGATCACCATTTAGTGTTCTTTACAAAATCTAAATAGAATTGCTGTCAAACAATTATGAAATCCAATGCTACACCCTGTGTAGTCTCATGTTAGGCGTATTTAATAGTAGATTGTTCTACAAGTTAAGAAAAGTGAGAGTTTTTCAACATTTAATTTACGAGCGAACGATGCAAAGCGAGTGGATTAATTTTACACGAACATGAAAAAATCACTTTTATAACATAGCGTGTTATTTTTTCTAATATCATTACAAAATCTAGCCAAAATATAATTCGACATTTCTTCATATTCGAAAAAAAAATCGGCAATGAAAAACGTCGAAATCATCATTAAAATAGAAGGAATCCGCACTGAAGTAATCCATTGTTTTACGAATTTTTGTAGGCGGCTGGACGATAGGTAAAAGTCAACCGACGTCAACTTAAAATGTAATTTCGCGATATCTCGACTTTTAAAAACAATGTACCCCTCGGTACTGGAAGTTAATTTTTATCCCTCATGAGCCTCGGCAACTAAACCCACATTCATGATAAAAAGCTCAACTTCAGTTATAATGATAACCTATGTGGAAATTGACATAAAAATAAAAACATTAAAATTGAACTTCCAAGCCCCTATAGTATAGGGGTGGCGAACCTTTATTCATCTACGTGCCATTTTTTTAAAGAAATGTTTAATGAGGCCATGACGTGCCATCAAACAATTTTGACTTAGTAATTAATGGGGAAAAAATAACACTATATACTATCAACTTAAAACTGTTTATTTGCAACCAAAAATATACATTTTGTACAGCAATAGTAACGTTATGCTTATTTAAAGAAAAAAATTAATGAGGCTTCTGCTGTTGCAAATTAGATGCTAAATAACTTATACTAGCTTCATACTTTATTACTTTTAGCAGAATGCAAGCTGAACTGTAATCATCTGACAAACGGCTTCTAAGCGAGTCTAATGTTATTCATTACTGAAAATAATGACTCGCTGGCATAGGTAGATGAAAATATTGTTAAGATAGCAAAAGCCAGCTTCTTCAGACAGCTAAATATGTCTGGAATTGAATTCCACGTTTCCATCATCTTGATATTGGCAGTTTTGCTCTTATTACCTGATACAAGTAGTCTTACTATTTCATTTAATTCCAACTCTTTCCTTGTTTCGATACATTTTTGAATCTAGATTGAACTAGACTGGAAATCAATCAGCTGCATTTCAATTTCTTCAATTTCCAACCAATCAAATTTGACCAAGTTCAGCTTATCAAATGAAGTCACATCAGGATACATAATAAACTTCAGTGTTTTCGATAATTCTTTGAACTGAGAAAATCTCGATGAAAATTCTTTGATTGAAGAATTAATTAGCGAATTAAACTCTTCAGTGACTTTTGCTTGATATGGATTTTCGTGGAAATCCAAATTTCTGGTGATTTTTTCAAATTACTTGTAGTTTTTGGTAACAATATCGTTACTTAAAACTTGCAGTTTAGCCTCGAAAGCACGAATGAGATCTATCATAACCATAATTGTTTTATTTGCGCTTTGAAGCTTCATGTTCAATTCATTGTTAAATATAAATTGTTTGGATTAGGTACCCAAATTCCTTAATTAACGCCGTGCCCAAAATATTTTGTCGCGTGCCATTGGTTCGCCACCGCTGCGGCCTATACCTTCTTACTGTAGGAACTTTGTACTAAGGTATAATGGGTTTATTATAACCTAAGGAATCTATGACCAATCGGTGTGCCATTCTTTTTGGGACCCCCTGTATAATTTTTATCATTGACTTTATTTATTTACTAACATCTTACATCAAAACAAGCTAAACACTTTTGGTTTGGTGAACGGTGCATGTAGCTACAAGATTAAATTATCAAAAAACCTTCAAAAGTGATGAAGTAAGTAGGTTACTATAGTTACCAACACATAAAAATTAAGCATTTTTAGATTACGATTCCGAATCGACACGACACTAATGATAGTTGCAACTTGCAAGAAAGTTCTACTAAATACAACTATATGACAATAATTTCTATTGAAAGTAATTGAAAAAGTAATTTATGTTGTACAATTACAATTACTAAGTAATTGGTAATTGAACTACTATTTTATGTGAGTAATTGAAATCTCTGGTAATTCAATCACTTCATTGGGTGGTAATTGGTACTTAGTAAATAATTACTTTTTTAAAGTAATTTGCCAAGCTCTGGCTATATATGATTTTCTGATTTGTGTATGTCAGTCGGATGCAATTATTAATGTGAGGCTTAAATTTTAAAGAAGTATAAAAATTAGGCCTAAATTCGCCTACATTTATCTGTAGTCTATTTGCAAATTCAGATCTAACATTACGTTGTCCAAATAACAAAACTGAGGTTTTAGAAGCGTTAATAGTTAGAGAATGTAATATACATTTTTCGATTAAGATATTGATATCTAGGTTAATTTTGTTAACTGCATCTACATAGTTATGTGGGTAGAAAGAGTACTATAGCTGCGTATCGTCCGCATAACAGTGAGTATTACAATCTACAATAAATCTCCAAAAATGGGAGGTATAGAGTGTATAACAAGGGACTTATTATTAATCCCTGTGGAACCCCGGATGACACACCGACAGGAATAGACATTTTATCATCAATTTTTACTCTTTGGGCCCTTCTTGTTAGATAACACTGAAGAAATTCAATAGCTTTGCTACCTAGACCAATAGCTTGTAATATTGCTAAAAGTATTTCATGCTTTATTGTACCGAATGCTTTTATAAAATCGATAAGAACAAGTACTGTAGCCTTTCTATTGTCTATCTCTTTCAGTATGTCATCAGATATGTTTAACAGCGCCGTCTCACCGCTGTGTAATGGGAGAAATCCTGATTGTGTTTCAGGCATTATATTATAAGTACCTTGTAACATGCTCACGAAGCTGGGATTCTACCACCCTTTCAAGTACCTTTAATAACGTAGGCAGGATGCTTATAGTCCGCAGGTCCTTGAATTCCACATGGTTAGCATTTTTGGGAATAGGCAAAATAAGCGCTTGTTTCCAAGTCTCCGGAAAAGACCATTTTCTAAACAAAAATTTATAATATGGGTTACGCGACGCAAAATATAAGGACAACACATTAACACTAACTTAATATAAACATCACCATAACCCTGAGCTATGTTTAAATTCCATAGAGAATTTTTTGATAATCAAATGTAGACATAATTTTGAAATGAAAGGTCTCTATTTCTGAATTTTTCATATTTTTATAATAATCTACAATTGTTATCATTGTGCTGGGTTTTCTTATCTATTTAATCATGTTCTTGTTCAGCGACGTATGTTCTTTTGTCTTCAGCAGGCGCTTTATAATATATGATTTTGAATATTTTCAAACAAGGAACAGCGATAATCCTTGACTTGTTTTCTCCAAGTCGTTAAATTACTCAATAAATCCACTTACTCTTCTTCTTCTACTTGCTCTTATTACAGGCCAGTGGCCTGTTTTTAACCACACAGTTACTCTCATTATAATATTACATCAATTTATCTTTCCCGGCCAAGTAAGCTGTTAGTATCATTTCTTCCTTTGCTGTTCCGAAAGCTCTGCTATTATATAGTCAATTTTGTCCAATATCATATTAGATGCCACGGTTACAAGAGGAATGGTCACACAGTGTTGTCCACAACATTTTTATTTCTTCAGTAATTTTAGGGGTTCTGTCAAGCAAATGTGCTTTCAAACATGTCATGGGTACTGTCACATCTAGTTTTGATATTCAAAGACCGTTTTGCACAAAATCTATTTGAACCGTGTAGCAGCACTTTTTCAATTTGATCTGAAGTTGCTCCGATTTTCATATTTTGATTAAGATTATTCTTACCTTGGTGATTATTGTAAAAGGAGCAAACGTACCTTCGTTATATTCAATTTCCTCCTCACAATTGGCGTGATCCTCTTTAAAGTGTTTTTTTTTCTGAAGTGTTCATCTGAGTTATCTTCGTCATCCTCACTATTGTCCACATTTTTACTCTTCAATAAATGTAGAATATTTTACAGCAATTATGTGTGCCAAACACCGGATATGTTGAGTTTGTGAATCAAATTCAGTTCCAACGTTATTCATCAAAACCTTTAGTTCTGCCAAAAAAGTAATGTTCGACGACACGTTATCAACCGTAATTCCATACACTTTATCCATTATCTCGTATAACTTTCTACTTTTCATAAATTGTCCGGTGATATCCTTTCTCTTTCCCCTTTGCAGGTACGCAATTCGAAGACAACTATTGTAAATTAAAATTGTTTTCTATAAAATGTATCGTAATTCCGTAATACGACCTTTCATCAATTGTAAAAGGTTTAAGACATTTTCTTTTAAAATTCCTTTCAGAGACGTCTCAATTATTGTGTCTTTTTTAAACACTCTTCTTTTGATTACATCTTTTTGCATAGGCGTATTACACGAAACTTTAATAATTCGACAAAATCTGGAGCAGCATCTTCGTCGAAGAAGTTATGGATTGCTAACTACTTTGTTATCATTCGCCCCAAGTTGTTCGACAAGTTCTGAAATTAATACAACACACTTATCTACCAATGTACTTATTTACCAACATATACATACAGTAAATTAGAACGTCAAATTATACAAAACGATATTGCTGTATAACTCATTACCGTTTTAATTAATAAATATCGATGGACACAATTTGTATATAGAAAGCGCAGTCTATGAGTTCCTTGAAAATGAAATAAATATTTTTTTATACACCGCCGTTCATTTGAAGTGGATGTAAGCGAGTTAACGATTGTTTTCAAAGTATCAAACAGTTGCACGTTATTTTTAAGAAACATCACTTTTAATAAGTACGCGATAAGTCAATAATGCAAAATTTGTAGCAAAGAAGCTTGAACATTTGGATATGTTTTATGTGTTGTTTGATAAAGATTAATCAAGTATTAATTAATTATTAAGTATTGCCGTTTTAAACAATTCAACTACGTCAATTAGACTTTCCTACAAGTTAGGCATTGTTATTAAAAATGATAAGACTTAAACAATCATTAACCCACTTACTAGCCATAACACAAACCACATTTTGCTATTAAAATGTTAGCTATATATCGTAGAAACTGGTTTCCTTAAGTGATCCACTTCAAATAAACGTCGGTATGTTTGACCCGTTTTATGTCAAATAAATGTTAAGTTTTTATATTGGTATTTTACTTTTTAAGATCTATGATAATCTTTTTCTACTCCTTAACTAAAATTGCATATAACATACTAACATACATGTCGCTAAGTGACATTTTAATCACGCCGTCATAACCTGTGACTAAAGAACCTCTTAAATCACGGGCTGAAGTTAACGTTTGTCAAGCATAGTTTAACCTAACATATAATAATTGTATGTAACACATTATATAAACTCGTCTAGACACTCGTTTATTAAACACTCGCTGCGCTACGCTTCGCTCGTGCCTAAAGTCACTTGTTACATAATATACTATTATCTACGATAGTGTGTAAAATTGTTTAAGTTTGTAAAACGACTGTTTAATAACATGATTTCATTAGTCACGTCGTCAGTAGCAAAGTGGTTAAAATTTTTAACCACGCAAAATTACGACCGGTTACTAGGGTGGCGTTTTCCTTATCAGGACAAACCTGTTATTTAATGCAGTATAAGCCTAATTTACATTTAAAATATTTTTTATATTTACCGTGTTTTCTAGCTTCTATCGTAGATAAAATAGTATACGATACACATGCGTAAAGCATTTTTAGTCACTCGCGGAGCTTAAAACGCGAGTGAGCGAGCGTTTTAACTCTGCCTCACTCGTGACTAAAATCTAGCTTTACGCGCTTGTATTGTAAATAACTATTATTCCACGACCTGCTGAATTGTTTGACAAACGTCACTTTATAAGGCCCCTTTAGATATGCTAAAATATAATGTTCTAGCTCAACAAACTCATGAGATACGATGGGTTGTATATTTAACCCCCAATCCAGATTCGTACATTTAGGGGTTGATTAGAACAAAATGCTGAATTATCCTTTTAGACATTTGTATGGATAACATTTCTAAACAAAAACTATGTCGTAATCTCTGCGTTATGAAGGACACAGAGACGACCTAAGGAAGCAAGACCGATCGCGGACAAACTGACCTTGATCGTTGACCATGACAAGGTGACAGACGAAGACCCAGATACGCAGACACGCAGGCACAACACACGTTTCTTTCTAAGGATTTTTATTCAGTCTGTTAGTCCCTGTAGATCATTTGAGCATTGATAGATGGCGTTTCCGCTAATATGCTGCTATATACAAAACAACTTTTACAAAATAATACAAGGAAACTTGTAATGGCGGTCGAGAAAATAGCAAAATTCCTCAATAACTATGCCTTCGCTGTTTCGCCATCCGTCAAGCATCCAGCGGTACTAACTGATGGTGAATAAGTATATTAATTGGTAATTGTTTGTAATTTTATTCTTTTTCAACTGCTTCAATTGCCGCTAAGATTTTCACTTTTGCCTCCCTCGCCCCCTGTGCATGCAATAATACGTGTACAACACATATGAAAGCACCTTTTTTCACTCTATTGATTGCTACACTCTGGCTTCGTCGGCAGGTATCAAACTTTATTATCATCACCTGGGAATTTAATGCCATCTAATTTGTCAAATTTATTTTGATTGTTTTATCAATTTTTGTCATACTTTTCCGGGCAGTAAAATACTAAGTTCACAGTACATCTTTTTTACATCTCGTACACTAATGTAACTGTAACATACGACACACCTCACTGCAACATTCATAGGTGGGTACGTAAATTTTAATTGATGGTACGTGATTGCTTATGTAGATATTTGAGTGGTACACGAAAGAAACAGTTTGAGACCTATCCCCCCCTCTTCCTAGAGAATTCAGTATAAATAACTATACCTTTGTAGGTGGAACGGTATATTTCATCAGTATTTGCTGTTTTAATATGTCTTTTTCTTTTTTATCGGTAGAGTTTTCACCAAATATGCCTGCTTATTCTTGGCGGTGCTCGAGTTCTAAATTCATTTTCAAAGCAATTATAGACTGGCGAGCAATGTTATAAAACGTACAGTTGTATTCGCACATACTGAGAATTTCTGACAACTAAAGAGGAGAAATTGAAAAACATTATTACTATGACAATTCCAGTGGCGTACATCACGGAACTCGAATTGTGTTCTGGCATGTGTCAAGCAACAGGTTAAGTGAGCAACTATATTAATTATGTACATTATCTGCACTATTACTTTAAATAATTAGGTTTGTGCAGGCTTTCAGTTTTTCTAAGATTTCTCATTCTTAAATTTAGAACTGTTCAGTTATTTGACTTTGACAGTTCGAAGTCTACTGATATTATTGCATTATATACAGTGTGTCCCAGGATTGATGTTACAAGAGGTGAGATGGTCTAAAAAATTTTGAATTTTATTTTAAGGTTCTGGGATTCGGTCCTGCTTGGTTTGAAAAGAATTTTAAGAATATTTTCAGTTTTTGAAAAACAAGTAGGCCTTGACAGGAAAACGAAAACTATTTTATTTTCAGGTAAACTACCCTTTATGTTTATGATAAGGCAAAATTCTATTAAGGAAAGTTGTTTAAAATGATAAATTATGGCCATATACAAAATTTCAGAAAGATCTGTCGACTTATAAAAAACCGTTAGTTTTTGTATGTTATTTTCAGGTAAACTACCCTTTTAAAAAATAACGGTTTTTCCTAATTCGACAGATCTTTCTGAAATTTTGTATAGGGCCATAATTTATCATTATAAACAACTTTTCTTAATAAAATGTTGCCCTATCATGAACAAAAATGGTAGTTTACCTGAAAATCAAGTAGTTTTCGTTTCCCTGTCAAGGCCTACCTACTTATTTTCCAAAAAATTAAAATATTCTTAAAATTCTTTTCAAACCAAGCAGGACCGAATCCCAGAACCTTAAAATAAAATTCAAAAATTTTTAGTACATCTCACCTCTTGTAACATCAATCCTGGGACACACTGTATATTATAATAAAAATTGCTCCACTACTGAGGTTATTACGTAACAACCAATCATAATTTTGACAAAAGTTTCGATTGCATCCTCTCCATATTCTCGGTATGTGAAAATCACTGTAGTGCATGGAATTTATTCTAAACTGATTAAAATTATTTAATACTTATAAAGTAGGCTTAATACCATGTGAAACAATAGAAAATCAATTCATCTGTCAAACAATGTACACTTAAGTTCATAGGAATTCATTTTGAATGGTTTATTTGAATCATGTTTATTGATTTTATCAGTTATTTGAATTAATCTTTATTATTGTGATACCATTTCATTTTCTTGATTTAGCGTTTATTAGTGTCACCAATATTTTTCCGTAAAACGAACGATCGAACAGCAAGGGCAGCTCAAATTAATCTGGTTCAAGATGCGAGAAGTCAGCGTTATATAGCAGCAGCTTTGTGAATCAGCCGTTCCACTGTTCAAAGAGTGTGACAATAGTATCAGAAGACGGGTTTACTTGGAAGAAGACCAGGATAAAAGCCACCTTAGAGCGGAATGGCCGTTTTATTGTTTCCTCTGTATTAAGAAACAGGCATACCACTGCAGTTAGGGTACAAAGTTGTTTATTGGAAGTACGTGGTACCGATACTAGCGAGTGGGCGGTAAGAAGGAGACTTTGAGAAGCCAATATAAAGACGTACAAGCCAGCCACATGGCCTAAATGTCTCAAAAATAATCGACCAGGCAGGCTTAATGTTGCTAGTATCCACATCAGTTGGATGGAGCAATAACGGGCTGCACTTTTTACGGAAGAGTCGAGATTTCATTTATACAGTGTTAATAATCGAGATCGAGTGTTGCGAAGACCAAGGAAACGCTACGCATGATGTAATTTTTCGCCTCGGGTCAGTTTTCAGGGTGGGTCTATGATGGTCTGGGCCGGTATTTTATACAAAATTTGAAAGAAGTTACTCTTTGTTGATTGAGCGTCATTAGCAACAACTCGATGTGTGATCCTCCAAGAACATGTGGACCCGTATGATTCATTTATAAGCCATACTTTTCTTCGACTACATGATGATGCTCTCCCCATGTAGCAGCAGTTGAAGTAGAACTAACCGCCATGGAATGGCTTGCTCTTAGTTCGGGCTTGAATCCGATAGACCACGTCTGGGATGACTTTGAAAGACGCGTTAGAAGCCGAATTCCCTTACCTAGGTAGTAATTTGGGAGAGCTTAAAACATCACTTAGAGAAGAAAGGAACAACATCCCCCAAAAACTTATTCAGAAGATAATTACAGGGATAAATGCAAGAATGTAAATAGTTATAAGAGCAATGAAAGGCAACATTTCCTATTAAAACTCCAAAAATGGCACTTTTAGGTTGCGTTATTTTGTTTGTTTCTCCTACATTTTTCTGTTAGTTGTAATAATTTATATCGAGATTTGTACATGAGCTCCAACTATTTAGGTAGTTAACAACAAAGACAGGTTGTTGTTGGTAGTTTAATATAGTTTCCAACACATCTAATATTTCAAATCTCAAAATATATTAATGTTTTTAAGTGGTCGGATGTGTTTGCTCGCCAGTGTATTATGCAATAGCTATTTGTGCTAAAACTGGACGTTTATTTACGAAACATGAGTTTCATAACACGTCTCGTGCATAAACACTTTTAGCACGAGTTTGCACACAATATTTTTTCTACGGCCTTAAATTTACTGTTATTAATCCATAAATGTCGATCTAACAAAGGTTTGCATTTATGACAGTTATAATTTATGTCATAGTAAAGAGATGGCCTTGACACGCAGGTGACTGTTTCTGCAGCTAGTAGCTGTCGAAGTTAGTTATCAAAAGTAATTATAAATGTACACATTTTACTCTATTCATTGCATAATACTTTAATTATTTTAAAAACACCTTACCTCTAACGAAAGAAGTAACTAGAATAACTTTACAACCTCACTTCCAGTTCGAAATTCTAAATCCAACACCAGCTGTTTATTTTTAGCACATGGGCTAAAAGTAAACAGCTGATTTCAGTTTTAACACGCTGAATTATAAAACGTCATTTTTAGTGAAAAAAACTAGCGCCAAAGGCCTACTTTTAGTAGTGGTCGTAAAAAAAATATTTATACGCTTTTGTTAATATATTTTTTCAAAGTAAACACTACCTTTTGCCGGACGGATTTGATTCGTCATTGTCAATGCTATAATGTCCTGAATAATTATTTTGTTTGTCAAATTAATATCTTTAGTTGAAGTAGATATACAGTGCGTCAATTTAGTGCGCCCGTGTTCAATTACGCCTTTATTATTTTATCTTATAAAAAGTTTGATTCAGGCCATCCTAATGGGGTTGAAAAGGGTACATTTTAAAATTAGTTTGATGTATACAGGGTGTTCCAGAAAAGTATGGCTCAAAAAAGTATATTTTTAATGGAACACCCAGTACATTTTTTAGGTTATTTAAGCTTCTATAGATTCTACGTTCATCC
The DNA here is from genome assembly GCA_940337035.1 of Agriotes lineatus. Taxonomy (NCBI): domain Eukaryota; kingdom Metazoa; phylum Arthropoda; class Insecta; order Coleoptera; family Elateridae; genus Agriotes; species Agriotes lineatus. The sequence continues at coordinate 65,598 of CALNHX010006540.1, forward strand.
CTATTTATTCTTTTAAATGGCTTTCATTGTTTCCAACGTTTTCAGTATTTTTTGGTCAATTTCAAGCTTTCACTTAAAACTTCATATTTCCTCCATTTTTAAAAATGTTTGCTTTTGAAATTTAAAGCAGCGTTATATTAGAATTGAAGTGTTAGCGATTTTATTAATAGTAATAGTAATAGACATTAAGCGTTGTAACTACGCCCTCAGAGTGATGCAGTGGCACACTAGTAGTCTGCCAAGCTTGAAATCTTAGTTCCAATATCGGTCCGGCCAACCTTTCATTATTGAAATGGACCGATGCAAATGTCGATTCCTTCTCACCTTTAAATCTAAAATTTCACATTTACAGCGCTCTCTGCCAAATTCGCACTCTCCAATAGCAGTATTTATAAATAGCAGACTCGATTGTAAACTACTTAGGCTTCGCAATAATTAATGACCGTTTTCTTTGGAAATTACATTTAGCCAAGTTCGTCGCACATACAGCGTGATTATATTATATAACATAATATGATAACGACCATACCACACTGAAAGTAATAATTCGACACATTACGAAGGTTAAATGTGTTCTAAGGAGCGGGCCTCCCAGACAGAACATGGCAAAAACAACTCCATGCCAACTGGTGCCGAAGTAGCGATAAAGAGCTTGCACCGTGTCATCTTGTTTTCTTTTCTCTTTTAAACACTTGCCTGATCCAGTTCTTTTAAGCTCTTTTATTAATCGTTTTTTTGTCTGAATCCGAGGAAATTCTTCATTCGCTATATATTTTGACCATATTTCTTTCAGCATTCCAAAAGCTGACTTGGCTCTCTTTATTACTTGTTTCCAATTGCTTCTCTTCCATGATACTGTCACGATTGCAAAACTCCTCTACGTCTTCTATAATCTCTTGTCTTATTATAAACGTCTGCTGGTTGTTCATGCGCATGATCTTTATCTTTTATACGTTTATCTGGTAAAAGTTGGATACATTGAAGTCACCCAGATGAGCGGCTCTTGAAGATTGTCAAGGGCGAAAAACAGTGGAGATGGTCCCGTTTCTCTAAGAGGGAGTGGGACTTTTGGGATGGGAAGTTCAACATATCGGAGCGATTCCTTCAGAATTACCAGTTCAAAGATGTGTGTTGTTCTAACTTGTTTAGGTTAGTTGCAGCACAATATGCGTTGTAACTGTTTAAAAGTAAACAAGGAAAGCGACAAAGTTACCTCCATAGAAATTTCACTTGCGAAGGCTCTAGATTTAAAGTTTGTATATTCAATTGAGCAGTGTAAGACCAGTTAATTATAGGATACCTAATTCGGTTGAGATATGAGAACTAAATGTATCCTATACGTGTTACCCTATTTCTTGCATTTTAATACAAACGCTGCTCATTTTCTGAGTAATTTCTGTTTCGTTACTGCTTGCATTCTGCTTCATATTCAATGAGCTATTATTTTGTTAATACTATTCTCGAGAGTAATTCCTCGAGTACTGCAGCATTTACTTGAATCTCAATTGATTGAAAGAAAGATGATTATTTCTTCTGTGCATTTTTACTTCCCTCGTCTAAAAGACGAAAGAAGTATTGCAATCGCGAAAAAATCACCTTCTGAGATTTCTTCAGATCTTTACGTTTCAGGGTCTCTAGATGACAAAAAACAAGTTTTCTCAATTCTGTCTGTCTGTCTGTCTGTCTGTCGGTTGGCGGTATAACTCAAAAATTATTTGTTGGGGGATGACGATATTTTGCATGCAGATTATATATTTACCTGACAGGAAACCGAGAAAATTTCAGACAAATATATGCAGGGTAAGTACCTTAAAAAATTATTATTTTTTATTTTTGAGTTAGCTTTGAAATAGATGGACGTAATAATTTTCACATAGGTCAGGCTTTACATTTGCCGAAAATAGGACTCAACAGATACAGGATAATGTTACAACAAAGTCAAAACGTTTCAAAAATAAGACCCCTCTGTTCAATAGAGGCGCGCACCGCACTTTTTCCAATAAGTCTGGATGGCGCAGTACGACAAGTCGATGCGGTTACAATAGCTAGGCAGATGCGACTGGGGTTCAAACCCCGACGGCCTACATTTTTTTTTATTTTCAAATTGGTCTAATTCTAGCGAGAGAAGTTTCGTGTAAACCCCTTTACAGATCTTTTAGATATGCTTTCATGTGTACATACTTTAGGATGGCATCTAGTTTTGAATTTGCTACGAGTATGTTTGTTTTAATAGTTTTACAACCATATTATTTGGTTTACCTGTCTTACCTACTCCTGTTGACATAACGGCTGTGCTTATTTTATTTTAAGTTTGAAATTGATTATGATGAGACGTATCGTAAATTAATTGCTCCTATTGTTCACCTAGCCAGTTCAGTACACATGAAACTCTTACTTTGTTGCAACTCGTGGATTGGAAAGGTAAATGTCTGCTGGCCTAGGTTTATACTATTCTCGGGCTAAAACTGACTTCAAAGCACATGCATTAGAAAAGCCAATTTAATCACACAAATAATGGAAGGTATATGGACCTTTAAAACGCGCTTAAAGCCATAAAAGGTATAGGATTAAACTCTAAAATAAAGGACCATCTTTAAGCACAACAGTGCTAATTCACAATGGATCAATAACTCGCGGTAGCTCATGACTACACGTATTTACAAATGCAACGATAACGGAATAACCATACCTGTAATAAATTTACCTTTAAATGATGTTAAATATACTACAATAATTATGTTTAATACGTGTACATTAAACTGCATAAATATCCGGCTTTGCGATTTGCGTACGTATTAATTTGTCCATTCGCCGCATTCCTTTATAGTCGCTCAATCTTCACACGCTGCACAAACTACAAATATGCCCCGTATCAAGTTACCTTAAGCGGAGGTCTGGGAGCTGCTGAGTAGTCCTCGGACTGGATTGACCTACGCCACCATCCTTGGATGTCTCAATGTACTAAACTTTCTCATGCAATGCAATGGCGCCTCTCAGGCAGCTGACATCACGAAATTCATTGTCAGATTTACAAATGCGTACTTACTAACTACATGACTAAATTGATACTTACTGGAAGTGTAAACAATAGCTTGTGGCATATAAATACTTACGCAGTAAACTTACAATAATTAAATCCAAGTAACAATGAAAAAGCGTACAAAGACAAACTGGCTAGGTATATACGAGGGCATATTTTATGTTATCTACATAGCCATGAAAAAAGTGACGATGTCAAAGAAATTATTAAAAAAGTTATTTTAGTTTGGGCCGTTTATAGAGATTTGGGACGGTCTATTTGTCGATAAAATAAGTAAAATTGAGGTTTAACATCACAACATAATATAGTTACTGACAAAATATGGCAATGGTCCAAAAGCAATGCACAAAAGAATGTATGGGAAAGATGCACCATCTTATTTTCAAGTAAAATTTTGGTCTAAACTCTTTCGGCGGGTTAGAGAATCAATTAACGATTACTCAAAGTCCGAACGATCCTTGGCAACTCGAACTGAAGACATTGTACGAAAAGTCGAAAATTTGGTACTGCAAGATCGGCGTGTAAAGATCTCTGTCAGTACAAATGAAGTTCGTATATCCGAAACAAGTGTCCTGAGAATTTTAGATGACAATTTGGGTATGAAGAAGGTGTCTTTGTATGTAAATATTAAAATTAACAATCAAGGTAAGGCGATACAGATGCACGTGTCAAGTTGAAGTGTTAATTTCCATCAGTGGTCTCGATTTGTACGATATTAATTCTGATCATTCACTTACTGGTTTCATAAAGTATGACTCCTTTCTTTCTACTTGTTTTTCTTCAAATGTTACTGTATTGCCATCTTGATCTCTAATTGGCCTGGCAACTATTTGTTTTATTTGCTGTTTTCATATATAATGCAACTAGTGGGTTCTTGATTATCAAATAACCATTTCTGTTTACAGGAGATATATTGTTTTGGCAATCGCGAGAGTCCGAAGGACGAGCGTGATTGCCTAAAACAATATATCGAATGGAAACAGAAATGATTTTATAATCAAGAAGACACGAGTTGCATTGGGCTAGATTATATCACGAGTCAATAAACAACGTTTGAAAAGTGTATTTTAAATATTAAAAGTACAGTTAATGTGGTTGTTATGACAATTATACTGACAGCAGGTAATGTGATGTTTGTGAAGGCGTGTGATTATCACCTATTAATCTGGAAGGTATGTGATTGTCAGTTGCTATGTACATTATCAAAAGTTAGTACATGCGTAACTATGCATTTTGCTGTTTTTCATTGGTTGATGTTAGAGGGAGTGGTATAATCAGAAGTAATACTATAAGTACTTCGATATTATCTGGTTATATGTCGATAACTTGTTGCACAATAATAAAAGAGTGTCAGTTTGACAGGTTAAATAGTCCGACCGCGTCAGCGGACAAAGACTATTTCCATAGCTCCAGATTTTACACTCACACGGTATGTACCTAGCATAAAACTGTGAAAAATTCGGACAAATATATACAGGGTGGGCATCTTAAAAAATAAAGTTTTGTTTATTTTTGCTTTAACTGATAAAGAGATAGAAGTAATAATTTGCACATAGCTCAGACTTTACCCTCAACGAAACTGAGACGTAACAAATACAGGGTAAACATCAAAAAGAGAGGGAGTAGTATGGGGTTTTTATAACGCAGCAGAGCGTGTATAATTGGAGCACAGTCGTAGATTAGTGATCAAGCGTCCGCAACAGGCGAACCGAGCGCGGAGTTTGAATCCCAGCGGACTGCATTTTTTTAAATTTGCTAATTGATGTAATTCGCGCGAGGGAATGTTCGTGTAAACCTCTTTACAGATTTTTCCATATATGTTATAACCTGTATATTAACTAACACGCAACATGTTGTTTATAACTCCCACGGTTCAATGTAAAACATTTTGTGAATCATAAAGGTTTGATACGCCACTGGGTAATATGCACAAATGTGCTATAAAATATTGGACGTCAAGTCCTGCAAGTGCTTGAAAGATAAAATCTGAAAGAATTTCTGTTTGTAAAATGGACTATTTTCAGAAACAAAATAAGATAGCATTACTATTTGTACTGGAACCGTTCAGTAGTCAGCTTGATAATGGCGCATCATGTTATCATAATGGTGCATCTAAACATGTAGGTACGTCAATGTTAATTCGCAATAATAAATATGACTTTCCCTACTGCAATAACGGCCCGTAATAAACGACTGTTTTATTAATTGGCCTCTCTAAGCTCATGAGCGTAGGGTGCAGATTATCTAGTGCACATTAGACGCAATGGTCTGAGGCAGTCAAGATTGTAGTGTTAGTTATGTCGCAAACAACGAGACTGCACGCGAAAACAATTTGCAAACAAATTACCCACAACTGATGAGCTGCGGACGCCGCCAATGGTAGTTTTACTTAGGGAACTTTTTAATTTATATGTGCAAGTGCAGTGCAATACTAATAAGTGTTCTGATTTTTTGCGGCTGCAATGTTCGGAACCAGTGGCAAAATTCGATTTCTAGCGGTTCCTGCAGGTATGGCGAATTTTTTAGTCAGTGGATGCCGATGATTTAGCAAAACTTTGCCTGAAAAATGTATCGCAAAGCTTCAAATTTCTATGCATGCAGTGTTATTCTATTAGCATGATAATTGAATTTCAAAAGGCCTTTGTGGAGACAGTTGCTATTGTATAGTACTGCAGTTTGACATCCTGTTGTTGCAGAGTAAATTATAACTTTTAAAGTGTTAGTGTGCAAATATTTGATTTACTTACAAGCAAATATCAGTGAATGAACTTTTATATACTTAATTTCAGAACATTAGCAACTGTAGTGTACACACCTTTATTTGTTTTCTTATTTTTATATATTACACATCTTTTTCAACATATTCTTGTGTGTATTTTGTTATTTTACTTACCTCTGATTTGGTAGGATCTATAATAGAGTTTAAAACAAAAACTAAGTTCCTCCTACGAACTAGTTCCACACACTACATGAATGTTTTTACGTTTTTATGATTATATCGGCTCCGATATAGTAGGAATTTGCGTAGTGATTTGTAATTATATAACCCAGTGTTTAGTTCCCCGTTCACTAATAAATTTTGTATAATAACAAGAAATGCAGTTTCGAGTTGATAAGAAGAAGCCGTGTTTGATAATTGCTACTATTACAAAATTCGCCTATATTTAAAACCAAGTTGCATTTTATAATAATCGGTATATCATATATTTATTTTTATTCTAAACTATTTACATAGAAGCATATTGCAAGATACTCATTTTCTTGTACTGTTTATACGGCTTCTTACGCAGGCAAAATTAACAAAACGATTCGCATTGAGTAAAAATTGTGATCAAGACAAATAACAAGAGTTTCATTTGCGATTTTAACACACGTATCTAATTATAAATCAATGTAATTTCAAATTATTCATACCTTTACGAAATCTGCTAAACAAAAACACAATATCCACATATTGGTAGATCTTTGGGGGTTATGCTGTGGTCATCGATTTAAACTGCGACGACCACGGCATAACCAGGAAGGATCCTGATATTAAACAAGCAATTGAAAAGCCACCTCTGCTTTTAAATAGTTTTATATGATGCTGCTACGTTAAGCAAGAGGAATTGGAAGAACAAACTTAATTACAACATTTGTTGTGCATCTCCAAGAAAACTGAAAACATCTCTTAGGCACGACTCTAAATACAATCAACATTACAAATGAACTAACATTAAAATGTGTGTAACCTTGCCTGTCGTCGGTATAAACAGTCGAGTCGTTACGGTACCTGACTGGTTTAAATTTTACATTTGACGCTCTGCAAACAGCCTGCCCAGGTAGGTACCAACCTATCGTAGTAGTAGAGAAGTAACTTGAGTCGTAAAAGATAAGATGATATCCTTCTAATTTTAACTGAATTGATAAAAATATTACGTAAACTACTAGAAGCAACGTCTGAATTTAAACTTGCCAAGACCTAAAATGGGTGTATATGATCCAGATAATGCCTTTCTTGAGTTAAACAAGGTTGAAATTATAAGGGCGCCAAGAACAACGTTGGTCGCACTAACAGTTCCACACTAATTTCTTCCAGAAAAGGGGTGCACGCAAAACCAAGACTACCACGTACCGGGCGAAGGCATTCACAACTATGATATTAATTGGAGGTAAAATATTTAGCAAACAAAAAAAAATTTGGTCAACCATTTTTAGTTGCGGATGCTTTAATAATTAATTAATAATAAATTGGCTCATTTCTCTGAAAATCATAACATTCACATTTTGATAATGCTAGGATCTAGAGAAAAAGGAGAACACATCAATAAGTATGCAATTTGTTTAACAACTTGTATATTTTTGAGATGTCTAAATCAATACTGGCTATTCAAATAAACTTGCAAGCACTTTTTCATGATTTTTTCAAAAATTTATTTAAGCCAGTATGCTAAAGAGTTACGTCATTGAAAATAAAATAAGAATTTCTATCAAATAGGTGGCATATAGGGTACACTTGCAATTAGAAGAAAATAATATTTAATTAATGTAGATATAATAAATATTTTGTAAAGGCTACTTAGCAACATTTTTATGTAAGTGTATTGAAATTGATAATAAAATTAAAATATCAGAAATTTAAGAACTTATACATATTTTTGCAGCTGTAGAATTTACTATTTGGTCATAGCACCATCACTTGCCTTTATGGCATTCAACCTTGGGGGCACTGGTAAGATTTCCTATGTACTTCCTACAACATCCCGTAAATCTTCTACTGTACGCCGTGTAACATTCAATTTTAATCATTTTTACCCACAAGGCCCCATATTTTTAAGGGGTTTATATAACATCAACTAAAGAAGCAGGCATTGCTATCCAGCATGACGTCGACCTCGAGATAAGCGGCTCGTGTAAATGCAATCATTGACCAATTCGATCTACCTGTCAGATCGCAGAGCTTATGCCTTGTTCTTCAGGTGCTATTGGTGTAGGGCGAGACTTTGTGCAGGATGCTGCCAATTTTCAATATTATTATTTCTTAAGACAGGCCAATTATCTCTTTGATATAAGAAATTGTCGTCAGGATATACCTGGCGAATTGAAGGCAATATCATATATTCAAGTATGCGCTGGTAAATCTCCATATTAAATCTCCCTTCAATCCACCTTCAGATGCCTAAATCATGATAACTGAACCATGCCCATACGTTTACCGAAAACCGCTCGCTTCTTTGAGTTGCACTTATATATTACTTATCAAACCTTCTCCCCCTTGGTCTGTAAAGATGAACATGTTCATCATTAGTATTTTAAAAAACAGATTCTTAGGTGAATACCACTTTATCACAAAGCTGCATGCGGGTTCTTGTTATTTCTGTAGACTTATCAGGCATCATTCTTTAAAAATGATTAGGACAATGCCTTGAATAAATTATTTTATTTCCTTTTTTGAATCATAATCTTGTTTATTGGCTCTCGGTAGCGAGCGTAAAGTATATTTTTTTGCCCTCGGGCTTATAAAGTTGCTAAGTAGTACAACAAGCACCAACAATGTAGTATAGCAATACCAACAATCTATTTCAGCGCCAGCACAATGATGACGCAGTAGTCTGTGGCCAAAATACTGAATCCTTGAATTTTGTCCATTTGGAGAACCAAAAATAAATAAAACGTTGTATATGCAAGGTGCCTAATCACGATTACAGTTCTCGAGAAATTTAAAGCTCTCCGCTTCGCGTCGCGCTTTAAACATTTCTCGTGCTATAATCTATTGATTATGCCCTTAATATATAAATAACTATTAATACCGGCAACTGTATTTATTTATTTATTAAAATTTTTATATTTTCAATATTTCAGGGGTAAGATAATAAGTAGTACGCTTATTATCGATGCTTTTTTGTGAATATTAGGTGTTATAATCGCAATGCTGCATTGGGATTATAACGAAATAATATTCTTAAAAAAATATAGTTTATTAAGCGTACTACGAATTATATTTAGAAAGAGAATGTAATGATTTAAAATATATACAAGGGAGAACGTTGTGCCATTAAATTAGTTCATTTGACACGTGAAACAAACCCAGGTTAGCTCGTGCCAAATCGAAAATCGAAAGTCGCTATATAGTCAGTATGGTAGAAGGTGCCATTGGCCAATGTCCTAAATTTAAGAGATGAAGATTGGCTCAAATTCAACGAATTATATTCTCATAGTAATGATGTTAACATGATCCCATTTACAATGTGAAATAGTAGGTGTACGCTTCTTTATGAATAGGAGTGGAGTGCCAATTTCCATTTGAAAAATATCAAGTGTTATTCCGTGCGCTTCTGTTAAAAAATATAATTGACTATTGGCCTGCGATGGAAAACTAGATACTAAACCACTTCTATTTGAAACATTTTTGCAATAATACACCGCAACAAAGAACAAGAACAAGCAATAGTTGTTTGTATACCAATGTACATTTTATCACGAACGTGGATTTAGTTGCCGAGGCCCGTAGGGCCAAGGCCAATCAACCGCATGAGGGACAAAAAAGAACTTCAGTGCCCAGGGGTGCATTACGTTTTTCTTTAAATCGAAAAATCGCGAAATTACATTTTAACCAACTGTTGTAGGTTACGTTAACGTCGGTTAACGTTTACCTATCGCCCCGTCGCCTACAAGAAGTCGTAAAACAATGGATTACTTCACTGCAGATTTCTCGTATTTTAGTGATGATTTCGACGTTCTTCACTGCCGATTTTAAAAACATACTATTTTCTTAGCCATAATGTAGTAGTAGCAGAGCTCCGTGTCGCAGTGGTTAAGCATCCTGGCTACTGATCCAAGGATCGCATGTTCGATCCCAGATTCCGGTGATGTGCGGGTAAATGCCAGAGCAGTCGAAGAAACCACTGATTTACAAAGTACCGCAATGGTGACCATATCGATGGAAAATTGGCATTGTTCTGTGAATTATTTCTGTCAGAATATAAGAATTTGACAAATTTAGTATGTGAGTTGTATTCAAGAAGACTAGAAAGAAGGTAACCTAACTCAAGTGGTTTGACCGTCCCGAATAATGTTAAACAGAAAATGACTGACTACATGTTCAATGCAACCCGTGGAACAGATGATTCGAGGTTGTGTTTCTTGGACATTGATGTTGATATCGGATTACGTCAATAAATAATGTAGGTTATAAAATATTCCAGTTGAGATCATGGCTCGGTTCCATTCTGTATTGACTTTCCGCTTTCGCTCAACTCCGCATATACACTCTTCTTCTTCTTCTTCTTTCTCGTTTCTCATTTGTACCTTACGGCGTTGGGCCCATTATCCATTTCCTATAGGCTTTCCTCTCTCTTACCATTCTTTTTACCTCCTCCATATTCTTTCCTCTTATACTAACCGTCTGCCTGATATTATATTCCCATTGTATTCGGGGTCTGCCTTTTGTTCTTCCTCCCTCCATTCTTGTCTCCATTATCAGTTTCGGGTATCTTATGATGTCCATGCAGTGAACATGTCCGTACTACTTTAATTGTTCGTTCTGAATTTCGCGTAGAATATGCTGTTGGTCCAGTTCCTCTTTTATGGTGTGACTCCTTATCCTATTCCTCCTTGTTTTTTCTAAGACTCTTTTTAAGTATTTCATTTCTGTTGCAGTTACTTTTGATCCATGTTTATCTCTTATTGCCCAGGTATCTGCTCCATATATCAGAGTAGGGGCGAATATTGTTTTATAACTGTACATTTTTGCCTTGATGCACATTTCTTCCTTTTCTATGATGGTATTGTTTATCTGATAATATATATAATTTGCTTTGTTTATTCTATTATTGATTTCGTCATCTATTCTTCCGTCAATTTTCATATATGCGTCTTAATATTAATATTTTTCTATATATTGCAGCTAAGTTCCATCGCGGAAAATGGGTTCTTTTATTTCTCTATAGTTTTTCTTGATGTGTAGTATTTTACCTTTTTGTGTATTTATTTTCATTCCCCTTTTCTCCGAGTTTTATTTCCATATATTTATTTTATATTATAACTGTTTTGTATTCGTTGCCATTACCATGATATTGTGGGGTTCATGTTGTAATGCCCTAATCTTGATTTTCTTGTTTCATCTTTTATTTTTCTTATTATACTGTTCATGTACACTACGAATAGTCAGGGGCTTAGGCTATCTCCCTGTTTTATGCCTTTTTCCATCTTAAACTCCTTTGACTTTTCTCCGTTTATTCTAACTATTCCTACTGTTCTTTTATTCATGCTTTTTATTATCCTTATCAGTAAGGCGCGCATCTTAGGTAAAATACCTTTTCTGACTATTGTAGGTACAGGATAAATAACTGTATATAAATCCGTTTCACGAAAAATCTTACCATTTAATAGAAATTTGATATTACCTATAATACCTATTTCAAGTTTTTTCAACCTAAACTCAGGCATTATATCACCTGATGTAGGTTGTTTAATTTTTTCTGTTTTCTTATTTTTTAAATTAATATATCCGTAATTTTCAGTCCGCAATTGGTACAATAGTTACAACGTGCATCCTAACCTTAGATAATAGATTAACAGTAATAACACGTTTGTTGTTAATATTTATAATGGGGTTTCAGGAAGATTATGACCAACTGGAATACATCACACCCGATTAAAATTATTGGTCACGGGTGGTGAAGCGTGTATGGTGCAGTGTGGTAACGATTTCAAAGTATTTTACTCAAATCTAATCCAAATTATTTGCTTGGCCCACGGTCTAAAATTTAACTCACATTCTTAAATTTAGGTAACAATGCCATTTGAAGATACAGCAATGTGCATTTAGAAGGTTAAAGCTAGTTTTCAACATAAATCTCTGAAACAAGACTTACTGTATATAATAGCTATTTGCGGCATTAGGCCGGTAGTTAAGCATTCATTGCCGAGCTAGTACATTACGGTCAAGCCCGTCAGGTCGAGACACGTGATCTAGCAAGGCCATAAACGCGAATACCGGCCGTGTGTTGTATATATTTTTTTGTATACTGAAAAAGAACAAAACCCATTTTGATTATTAAAGAAAAAATCCCAAACTATTTGCTTTCAAAATGGTGCGATTCGTGTTATACGTTTGTCAGTACTGAAGTGTATTGTTGGTGGCACTGTCAGTATATGTCACGAAGTGAAGTTTTGCGGCAGTTTGTACCAGACTGATGCAAAACCTAACCTGTTAACCTCGAATGTGAGAGAAACTGACAATGCCAGCAACAATATACTTCAGTATTTCCGAAAGTATAGCACGAATCACAAGCGTTGTTAAGTGCTACCGGTATAAGCCATAAAGGCCTATCTACCGGACTAGTTGATAATCTGGTGAGTAAAAAGCACATTTTAATGTGCTAATAGATGTCATAGTGAAATTGGAACAACGCCGGCTGTCATTAAAGGACTCAATGAAAATAATTAATAAAATTCAAACTTGGTTGAAAGGTACTTCTGCCAAACCAAGCGAAAATGCTTTTAAAAAATTAACTAATAATTTAGGTTGTTTATGAAAAACGTACGAACACTACAAATAATGAACAGCCCGACGAACCTATAGATAATATTGATTGGATCATTTACAAATTTGTACCAATTAGCTATTTCTGTAGAAGATGAACTTAGCTTTTCATGGCTGAAAAATATATTCACAGATAAATGATACTCATTTACGCCAGAAAATGTTGAAATGTATTGTATTTGTTATGCTAACAGTAGCAAATAAATTTAGTTTAATGTTAAGATTATGCTCTATTTTAATTTTCTTTAACCTATTTCAAGTACCTAGTACTGGGTTTTAATAACCTATTTTAGGTACCTAAAAAGAAGTTTTTTACAACATAAATCCTAGCCTTACTTATCAGTTTAGGGCTTATATATCGCATATACACCCGAAATATAATTATTAATCTGTTGCACGGGTTGCATAATTATATCATGGGTTTGCATTGAACTTGTGGTCAGCCATTTTCTGTTAGACATCTAGCGATTCATCCTCTCCGCTCAATTTTATTGAGTTGGGTCTCCTTCTTTCTAGTCTTCTTGGTTGCATTGTTAGAAGTTGTGGTTGCCTTGTTAAATACGTACATCTAGAAAGTATCCGGATTTTTATAGTTTTAAGAAATGTCATAAAATTTTCTTCTAGAAAATCCTGGGTCTCTAAAATTTTGTGTGCGTATTGTCAGGGTAGTAGATCATGGATAAAACAAAAAACAATCCTATATGTCAAATATGTTTATTTCCGAAGAGCTAAAAGAATACCTTTTCCGGGTACTTTCTAAACGTACTATAAATTATTATTAAAGCCCCTAAAAAAATAGCCTGCTGCTGTGTTTCTGGTTGTTTACGTAAATATAATGAAAGAAACTGCAGAAAAGTCTAAAGAATTTTAATATTTCCTTGAACGATGCCGTTTCTGAAATAATACGACCGCTATTACAGTACTTTGTAAGTTTCTTCGACTGCTTTGGTAAAGGTCTCTACCATTCCAGGGTTGCAACTACAGAGTCTCTAAAAGTTCCAGTACAACTTTGTTCAGATGACTATATAGTAGTCAATATCTAAGCTACTTTCATAGACATTGATTTAATTTTACCTAAGTATATTACTTACCAATTATCTGTAAGCAATAAAAACTCAACTTGCTAATTCGGTAAAACTAAATCTAGCTAAACATCCTGTATCTAATAGACTTGTCTGTCCGGGACGCTGTTTTGTCTGTCCGGGACGCTGTTTCAGCAGCCAAACCGTAAGAGATAGAGAAAAAAGTTATGAAAGTTATATGTTTGGAATGATCATGTCAAGTCAGGAACCGAATTTCAGTCACGTGACACTTCCAGTTTTCGAGAAATTACGTGATTTCCGTCCGTCCGGGACGCTGGTCCGTCCGGGACGCTGTTTCAGCAGCCAAACCGTAAGAGATAGAGAAAAAAGTTATGAAAGTTATATGTTTGGAATGATCATGTCAAGTCAGGAACCGAATTTCAATCACGTGACACTTCCGGTTTTCGAGAAATCATGTGATTTCCGTCCGTCCGGGACGCTGCGCTGGTCCGTCCGGGACGCTGTTCTATTTGAAAAACGGTCTTTTTTGTTTTATTAAATGAGACATTTGTCTCACTGGTTGCTAGTTATCCATAATCAACAACAACAACAGTAGTTAAGAATCAATGCAACTTGTGGAGATATTTACTACATTTCAGGAAGACATTTTACTAGCATTTGAACCCACCCCCTATTCTAATTAAAAAAAAAATAATAAAATTGAATTGTAAATAGAGTTATAGAAAAAATATTTTTCCTAGTCCGGTTCAGAACGCACTCACTTATCGCACTAAAGTGAGTGAGGAATGTGACGACTTTCTACACTGTAATAATCAATTTATGATTGACAAATGTTAAATTGAACGAATGCGAAATAGTCTTAGGAAAAATAGTAACACGGGTGCGGAAATAGTATTTGTAAAATTGGTGCAATTCCAACTTTCCGCCCTGCTAGTACAATATACTATTAATGTTTTTAATAAAGAAAGCACACCTAAAAAAAATCAACTTGTGCTAGATCGAATAAGGATGGGGTATTTAAAATTGTGTACAAAATAGGTAAAATCTGCGCTCCCATCGCTAGCCAGACGCTTTACCAGCTTGTCTATAAACATTGCCTAACGTACTTAGTTATCGTTGCATTATGAAGGGCACGGCGATGACAGAACCAATTTCTGACGAATTGCGCCCAATTAGTGACGATAAGAACGTGACACACGTAAGCAGACACCGAAGCAGGCACAACACATCGTTACTGCTGAGACGTCCACCTCTCCTCTTTCAGACGGTTTGGGCATTCAGGCCACACTTTCTTAGTGAAGTCGGCACTATTGTTCTGTAGCAGCTGAAGTGCCTCGATCTAGAACTAGAGGATCTACACCGAGTCACATTCCGCTATTTAAAACTAATCACGATCTTTTTTAAACTAGCTGAGTAAGACTTTGAGATGATCAATGACAAGTTTTTCATCCGTCGGCTCTAAATTCTATAGCCTGCTGTATAAGTCTTACTCAGCTAGTTTAAAAAAGATCGTGTTCTTCAGTACTTAATGATAGGTGAAGGTTTCAGGCAGTCGTACTTAAACCTTCGCACTTCTCCTTTAGGACTCTGAGAACTTGGAAGTAAATCTATTGTAGCAATTTGTCTTCGAACATTTGTGTTGTTCGCTGTTCAACATTCTCATATTAAATAAAAATAAATAGCCTCATGTTTCAAAAGCAATATTAAACTTTAGCTCCCATACTGCTACAAATATTAGGTAATATTTAAACGTTTGTTAACAATTAAAATATGTTAATCTTAACAGCATTTCGGCAGAGCTTCATTTAGCACTCTAATATGAATACTTTTAACAAACCTTTAAAATACGCTGAAAAGCAACGTCAAAAGTTACACGTAGATAAATATTTTGTTTAATGAGATAATAATAACGGAATATTATTGAAATATTACTTTCGAAACTGTTAACACAAATATTTAAAAAACATTAAGTCTTCGGGTAATGATAGATGTTGGGTTGCTGCTATATCTTGAAAACCCAATAAACTCTTTCATTTATTAAATTTAAAATGTTATACCATCAAAGGACCAAAGCTTACTTCGCTGGTGAGATACTGGTTTTATATAGAACGTTAATAAGAAGTGTTTCGACTAGCTCAGAGTGGGGTGGATCTCGATCCAGCTGTAGTCTTAAATGGGATAGAAAAATATCCGAGCGACAGGAACCTAACAAAAAAACCTAAAGCACTATTGCAGGCAAATATTACTGCATCCAAAATGCCGGGCACAATCTAATCAACAACCTAAACAAAAGTGATTTACCGTCGAGGGTCTCATCTACAATTTTAATCTTAAGAACACGAAAAAATATATCGATAGGTTCCAATAAAAGAATAAAGTACATGTAAGTTTAAGTACCACTACTTCAATGAAAATAAATAACTAAATGTGAATAGAGAACTCACAAGGTCACTAGTATAAATTTTAAAGATAATAAATATCAATCGGAAGTGCATATTAAATACAATTAAATACTAGGTGTTCCAAAAGTTATAAAATATTTGGAAAAAGAATAAAATACAAGATAGAATATATTATGTAATTAAAATTTTGACAAAATAAGAAAGTAAATAAATGAAAAAAATATTTCTTAAGATGTTGCATCCAGAATACTTTTTTCTATTTTTTTATTAACTCCTATTTTAAATAGAACACCCGGTATATTATTACATTTTTGAGTTCAGCTTAAAATTTTAGAAAAAATTTGTCTTTTCAACTAACGCTCTATTTTGCACGGTTTCTGTGGAATTTGTATTATTTGAAAATGTTTGACAAGTATGCTTAAAAATTAAAAATCGAATTTTTTGTATAATAGCACCACTTTTGCATTATTTCAGGCGTTCGGAATAGCGTCTGGTTGAAGACATTCGTCTAATAATTTGATAAGTAATATTCGTGAGGTTTTTTTACGCCTTTTTCGATCTTGTCTATTGGAATTCCATTTTCTCCAGGAGCTCTAGTCTTTTTCATCTCTTTAAGAGCGGTTTTTACTTCTTCTGTTGTTATTGGCGGCAATTCGTGTGTTCCCACATTTTGTAAGCTATTTCTACATTTATTTTCGTTCTACGGTTATAAGAAGTTTGTGCCGGTTTGTTATTCTGTTTACCTGCTGGTGTACATGGTGATGTATTTGTTTTCATCCCAAGTTATGTCTGAAACACTTCATATTCCTGTTTTCTTCTATAGTTTCCCGTATTTGTTTCTGTTCTCGCTCTTTTGTTTTCTTTTATTTTTCTCTTACTTGGTTTATTTAATTTCACTTCTACTGTTGTTTTTTATTGTTTTTTTTTTATTTTCTGTTTCTCAAAATATGCTTTTATGTTTGCGTCAATATTTGTATAGATTGCGTTGTTCTAGTGTACTTTCTTAGTGACCTTTTTTACACATTCTTTCGCCATTTTTGGTACTTGTTTATTTCATTGTTCCATATTTACAGAAGGTTGGTAATTAAGGTCCAATGATGCTAGTCTTTCATCTATTGCTCCTTTAAAGTCTTCAATAACTTTATCCAGGTCTTTACAAGTTGTTCGCATTTCTCTCCCCTTATATATTTGTTGTCTTTCTAGTTTTTAGTAGACTGCATTTTGACTAACCATATATGTATTATTCAAGACATCACAACGCTCGATACATTCGATGTAGCACGCTATCATAGAATGGTCAGGCCAAGAATTGCTATTACAACAAAGACTAGATAAAAAGACCATACATAACTAAACGTGGCTGAATGTACTGTAAAAATGAAAAAATCGGATAATATTTTAGCACCGTTAGAAACGCCTACAATAGACCTTGTTAAAGAAATTGTATTAATTAACCCATTAACGACAAGATTTTTTTTATTGTATTTTTACATAAATGTATTCATTTGCATACTTAAAATCAAGTGTCTAACACTAAATAGATAGCGAAAATACTGAATCCTTGAATTTTGTCCATTTTGAGAACCAAAATTAAATAAAACGTTGTATGTACCACGTGCCTAATCACGATTATAGCTCTCGGACAATTTAAAGCTTTAAACTATTGATTATGCCCTTAATACATAAATAACTATACTTACTTAATCCTTCCTCTTCTACCGCATTAGCAGTGTCGAGGTGAGTTGTTGTTTTAGGGACAGGCTATAAATTTCTGTGCTAGTTGCTTTGCTTCCTCCTAACTTTTTCCCTTTTTGTTAATACAGTCCACTACACAGTTCACCCACGTTCTCCTTGGACGGCCGCGCATTATTTTCCCCGGAACACTAGCTTCACACGCAATTTTTGGCAGTCTGTTTTCCTTCATACGCCACAGATGACCCAACCAACGCAGTTTTACATTTAGTACGCGGCGAATCGCTTCGTTACGTATTTTATCCCGCCTTGTTTTGCTTACGATGCACCTGAGGAACCTCATTTCCCCACTTTGCAAACGTGATTTCTGCCTGTCAGTGAGGGGCCAGGATTCGCAGCCATACGTTAAGGTTGGGAGGAAAAGGGCCTTATATATCTGAACTTTTGTACGTCTCGACAGTTCCTTTCTTCCTAAGGCGTGTTTTGCTATGTCGTGAAATAATTTGTTTCCTGCTTTCATTCTCAGGTCCAGTTCTTCATCCAAGTTCCCATTTTCGGCTATTGTACAACCTATATACTTAAAGGCGACAACTTGTTCAACTTGTAGGTGCTCTAATTGGATGTTGGCAACTACATGCTGTCTGGCTACTACCATTGTTTTTGTTTTTGGCACGTTGATTTTTAAATCGTAGCATTTTAGTTTTGCATGCAGTACCGATAGATTATGTTGCAGGTGTGACTCTTTGTTACTTATCAGGACTATGTCGTCTGCGTAGGCCAAGACGTTCATATTCACTGGGGTCATCTTACGATAGGCCCAGTAGAACTTTTTAATATCTGGTTGCCATGATTTTATTACCTCCTCTATTAAGATATTAAAAAGCAGTGGGCTTAAAATACTTCCCTGTCTGACTCCTGTTTTGCATAAGAATTCTTCCGAGGAACTATTGCCGGTTCTTACATAATTACGGCAGCGGGTATACAGGCTTTGAATTGCTTTGATTAAGTTGCTATCATTCACCCTTGAAGATAGAATTTCCCAAATATGTTCTCTTCGGATGCTATCGAACGCTTGCTTTAGATCAACGAAGCACAAGTAAATTACGTAATTTTTCTCCAGTGATTTTTCAAGTATTTAGCGGATTGTGAATATATGGTCCTGTGTTCCTCTCCCAGTCCTGAAGCCTGCTTGAAATTCTTTTAGGTTTTGCTCGGTGGCGTCTTGTAGTCGTTTCTGGAGGATTGCTTCATATATTTTACATGCGATGGAGAGCAGAGTAATTGGCCTGTAGTTCCCGCAAATTCTTTTATCGCCTTTTTTGTGGATAGGTAGGATGATACCGATCTCCCAATCTCTGGGAATGTTTTTATTTGTTGATTAGCAACAGGAGGGTTTTTAGACCTTCGGGCCCCAGATATTTAAACATTTCCGGACTCATTTTGTCGTGACTGCATGCTTTGCCAGTTTTTAATTTTACCACTGCATTTTTCAGTTCAGCTAGTGTTACGCTCATTTTGACATTTTTCTATTTATTGATTGAAATAAATTAGTCAGATTTGGTTATTTGCTTTATTTTCCTAAATGATACAATACTTTACTTTGGATAGGCAACTTTGTTAACATCTACCTTTAATTTCAAACTTAATGCTACACTGCTGTTATCAGTTCAGAGCACTCTGCATTCTTTAGTTTTTACGTTGGCCAACTTTCCAATTTTTGGAAATTTTGATAAGCTGAATTGGGCTGGTTTGGAGCATTTTTCGGCCATTTCCTGGCAAGTCTTGCGTTGTTAAAGTTGGAATCGCTTCCTCTGGGGGCTTGGTCTCGCGGCTTTTGGAAGCCATCTTCATAGTTGGAAGGATTTAGAGGCTCCGCATCCTCTGCTGGAATGTTCCGGAGATTGGTATTGATGTCTCCGGCATTCGTTTCGTCACAGACGGATTTCTTGGGACGTTCACACTTCGCACGCTTGGCTTAACGAGTTGGCTGCACAACATCTTAAGGTTCGTACATGGTGTTTGCCTACGTTTCCCTCTTTTGAACGCCGTAATCTATTTGGGAAAATTTGTATGTTTAGCCATTAATTTGGGATCGCATTATGGATTGCATTTGCTACTGAGTTTTGGATCCACCCAGGAAAATGTTCGTAATATGGATTTGGTTCGCTTACCGTATTTGGTGCTTTGTGTAATTGGTACTGGCATCGTCTATTCGCCACCCTCCCTGCGACGCTCGCAATGCTGTCGGAAGTCGGCTCCTTGGCGCACCAGATGCTTCCGAGCTTGCTGTTGATTTGCGCTCGACCCTGGAAAACAGCATGCGTGATTCGTATGACTTTTACTGAGGTGTGTATATCTGAATTAGCGTATTAACTGCTCCGCTAATTATAGACATTTCGTATAGCATGCATATTGTAGGATTATTTGTGTAAATTTGTATTTGAGAATTGTCGGCCGAATTGAAATTTGTTGTGTATTTTGCATTGGGCTTATTTTATTTACTCGTATTGCACTCCGTGTAATTTTAGAGTAGATTATGTTCATGGTAGCTGTATTAGCCATGCTCGTGATATTAGATCGTAGATATTTTTGTGTTATCGAATGGCTTGTTACATTTAGGTTTGCTTACCGTTAGTTAGTAGTAATTTGTGTTGGAGGCCTTTTTGCTCTGTGCCCTGTAACGTAACAAAACATTCAGTTGTGCCGTTAATTATTCTAGGATAGATTAGCTTACCTAGAACACAGATTAATTGTAATTTTATGCAACTTCGGTCACTGCTTCTCACTAGCTTCTTTGCAGTGGTTAATCTGTCAAATGTCATTATTAGGGTGTTGGTCGTGTCTAAAGAACCGCTCACGGTAGCCTTATGCTCAATATTTTGGATTTTCGCAATTTGATTATCGGCGATTTATAAGTCTAGCTTTTGTGAGGAGCATAATACAAGCCATTGCTTTGTTCAATCATATAATAACCTGATGCGTTTAAAACAGAAACCGCCACGCCTGTATGATCATACAATCCGTAACAGCGGGCTCCGAGCCTTTGAAATTTTGTCGTTACATTAAAATTATAAGCTAACATTCGGGGTATTAGTTAGCCTTTCGCTTGCATAGCTCTAGTTTCGTCACAACCTGCTTCACAGGATGCGGACCAATTATTGTGCCGGTGCTGCTACTTTGGTTAGCAACTCGTTTGAATATTTACGATAGTTTACATTTGAAGTTTATTGTTTAGCCCTCGACTAACATATTTATGCTTTTTTTTTGAAATTTTTTGATGCAATACCTTTGACTATTTTTAATGTGTTTATTGTTGGTATATCGATATACATATGGATATTTGTTTATTGCTATATTGTTTGATCTCGTTTGATTTTGTGGTTGATTTTGTTTGTTGTCGAGATTGATGATTTGCCTGTTTGTGTTTGATTTTGTATGTGACGCACTATAGTACCAAATTGAATAAAGCTGTGATATTTTTATTGGTCGTTGCTATTTTGTTTAACTTGCTGGTTTTTATCTCCGACCTTGTGAAAGGTCCGGCACAAGGATTAGATCTGAGTCGAGGACCTAACGCCCACTCTCTTCGTATTTCGTTTGGTATTTCTTTTCAGCATAGTTGGAACCCCGACCCTCGCGACTAGTTAGCCCATTAGGCCGATAGTTACCAGCCGGCAAAATATCAAGTACAACTTTCGCCAAAAGGTAAGGCCGACCCTCTATCTTCCTTTACACTAGGCTTATCGAGACCTCTGTATCTTGGGTTAGCTGAGGGTTGTTTTCTGTGTATACTATATTGTTACCGATCTCCCCAAATATCCCTGCGTAATATTCTTTCCAACGTGCCATAATCTCATTATTCTCGGTCAACAGTCTTCCCGTTCCATCTTCTATGGCATTCAGAGGGAATGCTTTCCCTTTTCTCAATTGTTTTAAAAATCTATAAAACAGCTTTTGGTCACTTTTAAAATTGCGCTACATTTTAATGCCGAAATCTTCCCAGCTATGTTCCTTTGCATCCCTCACTAGGTTTTTCACCTTCGCTCTTTGGTGTTTGTATTGCCAGGTATCTGATCCACCTACGTTTCTTTTCTTTTACTTCCGTTTGGATTGACTTGGACCACCAGGCTGTTTGTTGCGTTCTTGACGGGTTGACGGTCCCGCATGCCTTCTCCGCAGCTGCGAGCAGCAAGTCCTTAAACGACTGCCATATCCTCTC
>CALNHX010006541.1:0-87519 GCA_940337035.1 Agriotes lineatus
TTAACCTCAAAATTCATCGGGAGAATCTTGTAAAAATTAGACTTTTACCTCCAAAATGTATCGTGAGAATCTTGTAAAATTTCAAAATTATACTTTTAACAGCGTCAGCAAAAATTTCAAACAAAGACAGCATTCAATTTAGCAGTTGTGCTGATTTTTTCTCAAACAATGAGTTTCATTGTTCAATCTTTGCACATTTTTTTCTCTACACAATAACATTCTGTTTATCTGATAAAGGAGGTCAGCAAAAATTCGTCCAGACAACAAAGACTTTATTGTCCAAGTATCGTGCAGATTTCTCAAACAATGGATGTCATTGTTCTATTTACCAGCTTTGCACATTTTAATCTCCAGACAACAATGGCTTCATTGTCCAATGTCGTGCAGATTTCTCAAACAATGGACGTCATTGTTCAACAAAATCCTGCAAGAATGGACATGTTTAAATGTTAGACAATGACTCACATCCTGTGGAGCCTGGGAACATTTGATGTCTTGTAAAAATTTAAAAATTTGACAATTAGCCCAAAAAATTTCCGGAAGTGGCCCGTGACCTTGGCCTAGGCTAGGTGCACGACACCGCCTCCGGCTAGGCCCGTGACCTTGACCTAGGCTAGGCCTGTGACCTTCGGCTAGACTTAGCCAAGTTTCAACCAGAGACCAATGACCTCGGCACGTGACACTTAGCCGGGTTTCAAACCACCGGAAGTGGTCCAGAACGCCTCTATGTACACTACTGATCTCCACTGGTCAAATCTACAACAGACCATTGCCAGAGGCAATAGGAGTTCAGAGTGTTTCCTATATTTAGGCGTTTTCAAATATCCCTAGATGTGGCAAACGACGATTTTAAAGTTACAAACCACTAGCCTTAATACTACACTATTAAACTTGAAATTTTTGGATGCAGAGAAATTTAATATATCAGTTTTATACAGCTAAATCAGCTCAAAATGCGCTCCTACAAAGTTTACAACCTCTGAAATAAACTCTAAGCACGTTATAAAGCAGCTGTTAATGATGGCACACTTGCCAAGACTAAAATTATTATATTTTGATAGACACTATGTATTATAGTAGTACAATAAATTTTTTTTAGTTAATATTATCTGAAAAACGTGCTTTTTAGACGTTCTAACGCACCTTAATACTGTACTATTAAACTTAAATTTGTTGGATGCAGAAAATTTAATGTAGCCGTTTTGTAAAGCTAAATAAGCTCCAAATGCACTCCTACAACGTTTACAATCTCTACAATCAATACTAAGCAAGTTATAGAGTACCTGATAATGATGGCCCACTTACCAGGACTAGTATTATTATATTTTGATCGCCACTATGTATTATAGTAGTACAATAAAAAAAATTGTAGTGAATATTTATGAAAAAGGAGCTTTTCAGACGTTCTAACGCACCTTAATACTATACTACTACACTTGAATTTTTTGGATACAGAAAACTTTAACATAACGGTTTTATAGGGCTAAATCAGCTCCAAATGCACCCCTACAATGTTTACAATCTCTGAAATAAATTGTCAGCAAGTTATAGAGTAGCTGTTAATGATGGCACACTTGCCGGTACTAAAATTATTATATTTTGATAGACACTATGTATTATAGTAGCACAATAAAATTTTCTGTAGTCAATATTTACTGAAAAACGTGCCTTTCAGACGTTCTAACGCACCTTAACAATATACTAATAAACATGAATTTTTGGATACAGAAAAATTTAATATAGCAGTTTCATTCTGCTTAATAAGCCCCAAATGCAACCCTACAACGTTTACAACCTCTGAAATAAATTCTAAGCAAGTTATACAGCAGCTGTTAATGATGGCACACTTGCCAGGACTAAAATTATTATATTTTGATAGACACTATGTATTACAGTAGTACAATAAAATTTTCTGTAGTCTATATTTACTGAAAAAGGAGCTTTTCAGACGTACTAACGCACCTTAATACTATACTATTAAACTTGAGTTTTTTGGATGCAGAAAAATTTAATATAGCAGTTTTATACCACTAAATAAGCTCCAAATGCACTCCTACAACGTTTACAGCTTCTGCAATCAATTCTAAGCAAGTTATAGAGCACCATTTAATGATGGAACACTCAACAGGACTAAAATTATTATATTTTGATCATCACTACGTATTATAGTAGTACAATAAAATTTTCTGTAATCACTATTTACTGAAAAACGTGCTAATACTATACTATTAAGCTTGAATATGTTGGATGCAAAAAACGTTAATATTGCAGTTTTATACGGCTAAATAAGTCTCAAATGCACTCCCACAACGTTTACAACTTCTGCAATCAATTCTAAGCAAGTTATAGGGTACCTGTTAATGATGGCACACTTGCCGGTACTAAAATTATTATATTTTGATAGACACTATGTATTATAGTAGCACAATAAAATTTTCTGTAGTCAATATTTACTGAAAAACGTGCCTTTTAGACGTTTTAACGCACCTTAACAATATACTAATAAACATGAATTTTTGGATACAGAAAAATTTAATATAGCAGTTTCATTCTGCTCAATAAGCCCCAAATGCAACCCTACAACGTTTACAACCTCTGAAATAAATTCTAAGCAAGTTATAGAGCAGCTGTTAATGATGGCACACTTGCCAGGACTAAAATGATTATATTTTGATAGACACTATTTATTATAGTAGTACAATAAAATTTTCTGTAGCCAATATTTACTGAAAAGCGTGATTTTCAGACGTTCTAGCGGACCTTAATACTATACTATTAAACTTGAATTTATTGGATGCAGAAAAAGTTAATATGGCAGTTTTATACGGCTAAATAAGCTCCAAATGCACTCCTACAACGTTTACAATCTCTGCAATCAATTCTAAGCAAGTTATAGAGTACCTGATAATGATGGCCCACTTACCAGGACTAGTATTATTATATTTTGATCGCCACTATGTATTATAGTAGTACAATAAAAAATTTGTAGTGAATATTTACTGAAAAAGGAGCTTTTCAGACGTTCTAACGCACCTTAATACTATACTACTACACTTGAATTTTTTGGATACAGAAAAATTTAACATAACAGTTTTATAGGGCTAAATCAGCTCCAAATGCACGCCTACAATGTTTACAATCTCTGAAATAAATTGTCAGCAAGTTATAGAGTAGCTGTTAATCATGGCACACTTGCCGGTACTAAAATTATTATATTTTGATAGACACTATGTATTATAGTAACACAATAAAATTTTCTATAGTCAATATTTACTGAAAAACGTGCCTTTCAGACGTTCTAACGCACCTTAACAATATACTAATAAACATGAATTTTTGGATACAGAAAAATTTAATATAGCAGTTTCATTCTGCTCAATAAGCCCCAAATGCAACCCTACAACGTTTACAACCTCTGAAATAAATTCTAAGCAAGTTATAGAGCAGCTGTTAATGATGGCACACTTGCCAGGACTAAAATTATTATATTTTGATAGACACTATGTATTATAGTAGTACAATACAATTTTCTGTAGTCTATATTTACTGAAAAAGGAGCTTTTCAGACGTACTAACGCACCTTAATACTATACTATTAAACTTGAATTTTTTGAATGCAGAAAAATTTAATATAGCAGTTTTATACCACTAAATAAGCACCAAATGCACTCCTACAACGTTTACAGCTTCTGCAATCAATTCTAAGCAAGTTATAGAGTACCTGTTAATGATGGAACACTCACCAGGACTAAAATTATTATATTTTGATCATCACTACCTATTATAGTAGTACAATAAAATTTTCTGTAATCACTATTTACTGAAAAACGTGCTAATACCATACTATTAAGCTTGAATTTGTTGGATGCAAAAAACGTTAATATTGCAGATTTATACGGCTAAATAAGTCTCAAATGCACTCCCACAACGTTTACAACTTCTGCAATCAATTCTAAGCAAGTTATAGGGTACCTGTTAATGATGGCACACTTACCAGGACAAAAAATTATTATATTTTGATCGACCCCATGTATTACCTATAGTAGTACAATAAAATTTTCTGTAGTCAATATTTACTGAAAAACGTGCCTTTCAGACATTCTAACCCACCTTAACAACATACTAATAAACATGAATTTTTGGATAGAGAAAAATTTAATATAGCAGGTTCATTCTGCTCAATAAGCCCCAAATGCAACCCTACAACGTTTATAACCTCTGAAATAAATTCTAAGCAAGTTATAGAGCAGCTCTTAATGATGGCACACTTGCCAGGACTAAAATTATTATATTTTGATAGACACTATGTATTATTGTAGTACAATAAAATTTTCTGTAGCCAATATTTACTGAAAAGCGTTCTTTACAGACGTTCTAGCGCAGCTTAATACTATACTATTAAACTTGAATTTATTGGATGCAGAAAAAGTTAATATGGCAGCTTTATACGACTAAATAAGCCCCAAATGCACTCCTACAACGTTTACAATCTCTGCAAACAATTCTAAGCAAGTCATAGAGTACCTGATAATGACGGCACACTTACCAGGACTAGTATTATTATATTTTGATCGCCACTATGTATTATAGTAGTACAATAAAAAAAATTGTAGTAAATATTTACTGAAAAAGGAGCTTTTCAGACGTTCTAACGCACCTTAATACTATACTACTACACTTGAATTTTTTGGATACAGAAAAATTTAATATAACAGTTTTATAGGGCTAAGTCAGCTCCAAATGCACCCCTACAATGTTTACAACCTCTAAAATAAATTGTCAGCAAGTTATAGAGTAGCTGTTAATGATGGCACACTTGCCGGTACTAAAATTATTATATTTTGATAGACACTATGTATTATAGTAGCACAATAAAATTTTTTGTAGTCAATATTTACTGAAAAACGTGCCTTTTAGACGTTCTAACGCACCTTAACAATATACTAATAAACATGAATTTTTGGATACAGAAAAATTTAATATAGCAGTTTCATTCTGCTCAATAAACCCCAAATGCAACCCTACAACGTTTATAACCTCTGAAATAAATTCTAAGCAAGTTATAGAGCAGCTGTTAATGATGGCACACTTGCCAGGACTAAAATTATTATATTTTGATAGACACTATGTATTATAGTAACACAATAAAATTTTCTCTAGTCAATATTTACTGAAAAACGTGCCTTTCAGACGTTCTAACGCACCTTAACAATATACTAATAAACATGAATTTTTGGATACAGAAAAATTTAATATAGCAGTTTCATTCTGCTCAATAAGCCCCAAATGCAACCCTACAACGTTTATAACCTCTGAAATAAATTCTAAGCAAGTTATAGAGCAGCTGTTAATGATGGCACACTTGCCAGGACTAAAATTATTATATTTTGATAGACACTATGTATTATAGTAGTACAATACAATTTTCTGTAGTCTATATTTACTGAAAAAGGAGCTTTTCAGACGTACTAACGCACCTTAATACTATACTATTAAACTTGAATTTTTTGGATGCAGAAAAATTTAATATAGCAGTTTTATACCACTAAATAAGCACCAAATGCTCTCCTACAACGTTTACAGCTTCTGCAATCAATTCTAAGCAAGTTATAGAGTACCTGTTAATGATGGAACACTCACCAGGACTAAAATTATTATATTTTGATCATCACTACGTATTATAGTAGTACAATAAAATTTTCTGTAATCACTATTTACTGAAAAACGTGCTAATACCATACTATTAAGCTTGAATTTGTTGGATGCAAAAAACGTTAATATTGCAGATTTATACGGCTAAATAAGTCTCAAATGCACTCCCACAACGTTTACAACTTCTGCAATCAATTCTAAGCAAGTTATAGGGTACCTGTTAATGATGGCACACTTACCAGGACAAAAAATTATTATATTTTGATCGATACTATGTATTACCTATAGTAGTACAATAAAATTTTCTGTAGCCAATATTTACTGAAAACCGTGCCTTTCAGACGTTCTAACGCACCTTAACAACATACTAATAAACATGAATTTTTGGATACAGAAAAATTTAATATAGCAGTTTCATTCTGCTCAATAAGCCCCAAATGCAACCCTACAACGTTTATTACCTCTGAAATAAATTCTAAGCAAGTTATAGAGCAGCTGTTAATGATAGCACACTTGCCAGGACTAAAATTATTATATTTTGATAGACACTATGTATTATTGTAGTACAATAAAATTTTCTGTGGCCAATATTTACTGAAAAGCGTTCTTTACAGACGTTCTAGCGCAGCTTAATACTATACTATTAAACTTGAATTTATTGGATGCAGAAAAAGTTATTATGGCAGCTTTATACGACTAAATAAGCCCCAAATGCACTCCTACAACGTTTACAATCTCTGCAATCAATTCTAAGCAAGTTATAGAGCAGCTGTTAATGATAGCACACTTGCCAGGACTAAAATTATTATATTTTGATAGACACTATGTATTATAGTAGTACAATACAATTTTCTGTAGTCTATATTTACTGAAAAAGGAGCTTTTCAGACGTACTAACGCACCTTAATACTATACTAATAAACATGAATTTTTGGATACAGAAAAATTTAATATAGCAGTTTCATTCTTCTCAATAAGCCCCAAATGCAACCCTACAACGTTTACAACCTCTGAAATAAATTCTAAGCAAGTTATAGAGCAGCTGTTAATGATGGCACACTTGCCAGGACTAAAATTATTATATTTTGATAGACACTATGTATTATAGTAGTACAATAAAATTCTCTGTAGTCTATATTTACTGAAAAACGTGCTAATACTATACTATTAAGCTTGAATTTGTTGGATGCAAAAAACGTTAATATTGCGGTTTTATACGGCTAAATAAGTCCCAAATACACTCCCACAACGTTTACAACTTCTGCAATCAATTCTAAGCAAGTTATAGGGTACCTGTTAATGATGGCACACTTACCAGGACAAAAATTATTATATTTTGATCGACACTATGTATTATTGTAGTACAATAAAATTTTCTGTAACCAATATTTACTGAAAAGCGTGATTTTCAGACGTTCTAGCGCACCTTAATATTATACTATTAAACTTGAATTTATTGGATGCAGAAAAATTTAATATGGCGGTTTTATACCACTAAATAAGCTCCAAATGCTCTCCTACAACGTTTACAATTTCTGCAATCAATTCTAAGCAAGTTATAGAGCACCATTAAATGATGGAAGACTCACCAAAACTAAAATTATTATATTTTGATCATCACTACGTATTATAGTAGCACAATAAAATTTTCTGTAATCACTATTTACTGAAAAACGCGCTAATACTATACTATTAAGCTTGAATTTGTTGTATGAAAAAAACGTTAATATTGCAGTTTTATACGGCTAAATAAGCTCCAAATGCACTCCTACAACGTTTACAACTTCTGCAATCAAATCTAAGCAACTTGTAGGGCACCTGTTGATGATGGCACACTTACCAGGACTAAGATCATTATATTTTGATAGACGCTATGTATTATAGTAGAACAATAAAATTTACTGTAGCCAATATTTACTGAAAAAGGGGCTTTTCAAACGTTCTAACGCACCTTAATACTATACTATTAAACTAAAATTTTATGAATGAAAAAAATATAATATAGCGGTTTCTTATGGCTAAATAAGATCCAAATACACTCCTACAACCTTTACAACCTCTGCATTCAATTGTAAGCACGTTATAGAGCACCTGTTAATGATAGCACACTTACCGGGACTAAAATTATTATATTTTGATCGACACTATGTATTATTGTAGTACAATAAAATTTTCTGTAGCCAATATTTACTGACAAGCGTGCTTTACAGACGTTCTAGCGCAGCTTAATACTATACTATTAAACTTGAATTTATTGGATGCAGAAAAAGTTAATATGGCACCTTTATACGGCTAAATAAGCTCCAAATGCACTCCTACAACGTTTACAATCTCTGCAATCAATTCTAAGCAAGTTATAGAGTACCTGATAATGATGGCACACTTACCAGGACTAGTATTATTATATTTTGATCGCCACTATGTATTATAGTAGTACAATAAAAAAAATTGTAGTGAATATTTACTGAAAAAGGAGCTTTTCAGACGTTCTAACGCACCTTAATACTATACTACTACACTTGAATTTTTTGGATACAGAAAAATTTAATATAACAGTTTTATATTGCTAAATCAGCTCCAAATGCACCCCTACAATGTTTACAATCTCTGAAATAAATTGTCAGCAAGTTATAGAGTAGCTGTTAATGATGGCACATTTGCCGGTACTAAAATTATTATATTTTGATAGACACTATGTATTATAGTAGCACAATAAACATTTTTGTAGTCAATATTTACTGAAAAACGTGCCTTTCAGACGTTCTAACGCACCTTAACGATATACTAATAAACATGAATTTTTGGATACAGAAAAATTTAATATAGCAGTTTCATTCTGCTCAATAAGCCCCAAATGCGCTCCTACAACGTTTACAGCTTCTGCAATCAATTCTAAGCAAGTAATGGAGCACCATTTAATGATGGAACACTCACCAGGACTAAAATTATTATATTTCGATCATCACTATGTATTATAGTAGTACAATAAAATTTTCTGTAATCACTATTTACTGAAAAACGTGCTAATACTATACTATTAAGCTTGAATTTGTTGGATGCAAAAAACGTTAATATTGTAGTTTTATACGGCTAAATAAGTCTCAAATTCACTCCCACAACGTTTACAACTTCTGCAATCAATTCTAAGCAAGTTATAGGGTACCTGTTAATGATGGCACACTTACCAGGACAAAAACTATTATATTTTGATCGACACTATGTATTATTGTAGTACAATAAAATTTTCTGTAGCCAATATTTACTGAAAAGCGTGATTTTCAGACGTTCTAGCACACCTTAATACTATACTATTAAACTTGAATTTATTGGATGCAGAAAAAGTTAATATGGCAGTTTTATACGGCTAAATAAGCTCCAAATGCACTCCTACAACGTTTACAATCTCTGCAATCAATTCTAAGCAAGTTATAGAGTACCTGATAATGATGGCACACTTACCAGGACTAGTATTATTATATTTTGATCGCCACTATGTATTATAGTAGTACAATAAAAAAATTTGTAGTGAATATTTACTGAAAAAGGAGCTTTTCAGACCTTCTAACGCACCTTAATACTATACTACTACACTTGAATTTTTTGGATACAGGAAAATTTAACATAACAGTTTTATAGGGCTAAATCAGCTCCAAATGCACCCCTACAATGTTTACAATCTCTGAAATAAATTGTCAGCAAGTTATAGAGTAGCTGTTAATGATGGCACACTTGCCGGTACTAAAATTATTATATTTTGATAGACACTATGTATTATAGTATCACAATAAAATTTTCTGTAGTCAATATTTACTAAAAAACGTGCCTTTCAGACGTTCTAACGCACCTTAACAATATACTAATAAACATGAATTTTTGGATACAGAAAAATTTAATATAGCAGTTTCATTCTGCTCAATAAGCCCCAAATGCAACCCTACAACGTTTATAACCTCTGAAATAAATTCTAAGCAAGGTATAGAGCAGCTGTTAATGATGGCACACTTGCCAGGACTAAAATTATTATATTTTGATAGACACTATGTATTATAGTAGTACAATAAAATTTTCTGTAGTCTATATCTACTGAAAAAGGAGCTTTTCAGAGGTACTAACGCACCGTAATACTATACTATTAAACTTGAATTTTTTGGCTACAAAAAATTTTATATAGCAGTTTTATACTACTAAATAAGCTCCAAATGCACTCCTACAACGTTTACAACTTCTTCAATCAATTCTAAGCAAGCTATAGAGCACCATTTAATGATGGAACACTCACCAGGACTAAAATTATTATATTTTGATCATCACTACGTATTATAGTAGTACAATAAAATTTTCTGTAATCACTATTTACTGAAAAACGTGCTAATACTATACTATTAAGCTTGAATTTGTTGGATGCAAAAAACGTTAATATTGCGGTTTTATACGGCTAAATAAGTCCCAAATGCACTCCCACAACGTTTACAACTTCTGCAATCAATTCTAAGCAAGTTATAGGGTACCTGTTAATGATGGCACACTTACCAGGACAAAAATTATTATATTTTGATCGACACTATGTATTATTGTAGTACAATAAAATTTTCTGTAGCCAATATTTACTGAAAAACGTGCTTTTCAGACGTTCTAGCGAACCTTAATACTATACTATATAACTTGAATTTATTGGATGCAGAAAAAGTTAATATGGCGGTTTTATACGGCTAAATAAGCTCCAAATGCACTCCTACAACGTTTACAACTTCTGCAATCAATTCTAAGCAACTTGTAGGGCACCTGTTGATGATGGCACACTTACCAGGACTAAGATCATTATATTTTGATAGACGCTATGTATTATAGTAGAACAATAAAATTTACTGTAGCCAATATTTACTGAAAAAGGGGCTTTTCAACCTTTCTAACGCACCTTAATACTATACTATTAAACTAGAATTTTATGAATGAAAAAAATATAATATAGCGGTTTCTTAAGGCTAAATAAGATCCAAATACACTCCTACAACTTTTACAACCTCTGCATTCAATTGTAA
The DNA here is from genome assembly GCA_940337035.1 of Agriotes lineatus. Lineage (NCBI taxonomy): Eukaryota > Metazoa > Arthropoda > Insecta > Coleoptera > Elateridae > Agriotes > Agriotes lineatus. The sequence goes on from CALNHX010006541.1 coordinate 10,692, forward strand.
GCAAGTTATAGAGCACCTGTTAATGATAGCACACTTACCGGGACTAAAATTATTATATTTTGATCGACACTATGTATTATAGTAGTACAAGAAAAAAATTTGTAGTGAATATTTACTGAAAAAGGAGCTTTTCAGACGTTCTAACGCACCTTAATACTATACTATTAAACTAGAATTTTATGAATAAAAAAATATAATATAGCGGTTTCTTATGGCTAAATAAGATCCAAATACACTCCTACAACCTTTACAACCTCTGCATTCAATTGTAAGCAAGTTATAGAGCACCTGTTAATGATAGCACACTTACCGGGACTAAAATTATTATATTTTGATCGACACTATGTATTATTGTAGTACAATAAAATTTTCTGTAACCAATATTTACTGAAAAGCGTGCTTTTCAGACGTTCTAGCGCACCTTAATACTATACTATTAAACTTGAATTTATTGGATGCAGAAAAAGTTAATATGTCAGTTTTATACGGCTAAATAAGCTCCAAATGCACTCCTACAACGTTTACAATCTCTGCAATCAATTCTAAGAAAGTTATAGAGTACCTGTTAATGATGGCACACTTACCAGGACAAAAATTATTATATTTTGATCGACACTATGTATTATTGTAGTACAATAAAATTTTCTGTAGCCAATATTTACTGATAAAGGAGCTTTTCAGACGTTCTAACGCACCTTAATACTATACTATTAAACTTGAATTTATTGGATGCAGAAAAGTTAATATGGCGGTTTTATACGGTTAAATAAGTTCCAAATGCACTCCCACAACGTTTACAACTTCTGCAATCAATTCTAAGCAAGTTATAGAGCACCATTTAATGATGCAACACTCACCAGGACTAAAATTATTATATTTTGATCATCACTACGTATTATAGTAGTACAATAAAATTTTCTGTAATCACTATTTACTGAAAAACGTGCTAATACTATACTATTAAGCTTGAATTTGTTGGATGCAAAAAACGTTAATATTGCGGTTTTATACAGCTAAATAAGTCTCAAATGCACGCCCACAACGTTTGCAACTTCTGCAATCAATTCTAAGCAAGTTATAGGGTACCTGTTAATGATGGCACACTTACCAGGACAAAAATTATTATATTTTGATCGACACAATGTATTATTGTAGTACAATAAAATTTTCTGTAGCCAATATTTACTGAAAAGCGTGATTTTCAGACGTTCTAGCGCACCTTAATACTATACTATTAAACTTGAATTTATTGGATGCAGAAAAAGTTAATATGGCAGTTTTATACGGCTAAATAAGCTCCAAATGCACTCCTACAACGTTTACAATCTCTGCAATCAATTCTAAGCAAGTTATAGAGTACCTGGTAATGATGGCACACTTACCAGGAATAGTATTGTTATATTTTGATCGCCACTATGTATTATAGTAGTACAATAAAAAATTTTGTAGTGAATATTTACTGAAAAAGGAGCTTTTCAGACGTTCTAACGCACCTTAATACTATACTACTACACTTGAATTTTTTGGTTGCAGAAAAATTTAATATAACAGTTTTATAGGACTAAATCAGCTCCAAATGCACCCCTACAATGTTTACAACCTCTGAAATAAATTCTAAGCAAGTTATAGAGCAGCTGTTAATGATGGCACACTTACCAGGACTAGTATTACTATATTTTGATCGCAACTATGTATTATAGTAGTACAATAAAAAAATTTGTAGTGAATATTTACTGAAAAAGGAGCTTGTCAGACGTTCTAACACACCTTAACACTATACTACTACACTTGAACTTTTTGGATACAGAAAAATTTAATATAACAGTTTTATAGGGCTAAATCAGCTCCAAATGCACTTTTACAATGTTTACAACCTCTGAAATAAATTGTCAGCAAGTTATAGAGTAGCTGTTAATGATGGCACATTTGCCGGTACTAAAATTATTATATTTTGATAGACACTATGTATTATAGTAGCACAATAAAATTTTCTGTAGTCAATATTTACTGAAAAACGTGCCTTTCAGACGTTCTAACCCACCTTAATAATATACTAATAAACATGAATTTTTGGATACAGAAAAATTTAATATAGCAGTTTCATTCTGCTCAAAAAGCCTCAAATGCAACCCTACAACGTTTAAAACCTCTGAAATAAATTCTAAGCAAGTTATAGAGCAGCTGTTAATGATGGCACACTTGCCAGGACTAAAATTATTATATTTTGATAGACACTATGTATTATTGTAGTACAATAAAATTTTCTGTAGCCAATATTTACTGAAAAACGTGCTTTTCAGACGTTTTAGCGCACCTTAATACTATACTATTAAACTTGAATTTATTGGATGCAGAAAATGTTAATATGGACGAATTTATGAGTCTATTACAAAACAGTAACTGGCATGATGTATATGGTGCTGAGTGTTCAAACTCTGCATTTGACAGTTTTATTGATAAGTTTAAGTATTGTTTGGACGTTTCATGCCCTTTAATGCGCCGGACCGTTAGTAAACAGGGGTTAAACAATTCTAAAGATTGGGTAACACAAAATATAAGAAAACAAAGTATAGAACTAAAAGAACTATTTGTACTCGTTCGTAATTCTGAAAGTACTGACCTACATAATATCTATAAATCTAAAAAACGCCAGTTGAAATATGACGTCAGACTGGCCAAAAGTAACTATTTTGATAATAGAATATCCAACGCGGCAAATACACCTAAAGAAATTTGGAATATTGTCAATACGAGGTTGGGGCGAGGTAAAACATCAAATGCTAAAATCAAACTAAACATTAACAATTCGCTGACCGACAATCCAGTTGAAGTTTCTGAGCATCTAGCTGAATTCTTCGCTTCAACTGCACGCATAAAACTGCAAAATCACTTCAGCAATAACGTATCTACTGCTTGTACTACTTGTAAATCGGTGCAATCAACTGCTTTTATTGCACCCGCGACGCCCAATGAAATAGGAACCATTATTAAATCCTTAAAAAATAATAACTCTACAGGACTGGACGGCATTCCTACTAGCGCTTTGAAAAGCTCTTGGAAATACATAATTGAACCATTAACCTATGTTATTAACATGTCTATTTCCAGCGGTAAATTTCCAGTATCACTAAAAAAAGCTTGCGTTATACCGGTCTATAAAAAAGGCGATCTACATGATCACGCTAACTATAGACCTATCGCACTGTTAAGCGTATTTTCAAAAATTATTGAAAAGCTGATGTTTGACCGATTATCAGCTTATCTAAACAAATATATGTTGCTGGCGAACAATCAGCACGGCTTTCGCTGTGGCCGATCGATTGAGACTGCCAGTGTCGATCTTTTGCAGTTTATCTATGACAAACTGGATAATGATCACCATGTGATGTCTCTGTTTTTTGACCTCACTGCTGCATTCGATACTTTAAAACTACCATTCATAGCCAGTAAATTAACTAACATGGGCATTAGAGGAGTTACTCTTGATTGGATTATGTCCTATCTCACCAATAGATCACTGAGAGTAAAGATTGACCGTAACGTTTCGAGCGAGCATCTAACAGATCTTGGAGTTCCACAAGGCTCAGTGATAGGCCCCCTTATATTCATGCTGTTCGTCAACGACCTTCCCCTAACCATAACTAAGGCTAAACTTGTTATGTTCGCGGACGATACGTCTATAGCAATCTCAGCCCCAACGATTAATGAACTTCAGATTTCGGCAACGGCTGTGTGTAATGATTTTAAAAACTGGTGTGATAAAAACATGTTGATACTTAATATGGTCAAGTCAGAGTGCGTATACTTTTTCAAGAGGAAAAAACCAGAGCCACTTCCGCTAAACATCGCTATCAACAACAAAACCATCTGTTTAACTAACAAAGTGAAGTTCCTAGGTTCTATACTTGACGAAAACTTGAAATGGGACCACCAAGTCGACAATGTGTGCGCTAAAATGAGTAAAGCTTATTATGCTATGCGTCAATTAAAAAGTGTGCTAGACATTAAAGCTCTCCTAAATGTGTATTATGGTCTTGCTTACGCTCATATGTCTCTAAATATTGTAGTTTGGGGGCAAGCAACTAACGTTAATCGTGTTTTTATTTTACAAAAGAAACTGGTTAGATTAATCTTCAATATTAATCCTAGAGATACATGTAAAACGCATTTTGTAAAACAGAGAATGTTAACTGTGTATGGCATCTACGTCTACAACTTAATGAAAATGATGCGCCAAAATCTAATAAAATTTGAAAAAAATGCTGATATTCATAAACATCAAACCAGAGACGGTGGTTCTTTACGTATTGGGCGGTACCGTACGACCATGCATGAAAAGTCTCCCGTACATGCGGGTAAAATAATTTATAATAAACTACCAGATTCCATCAAGGAAGCTAGATCATACAGCCTATTTAAGTCCAGGCTAAAGAACTACCTCTCTGAAAAGGCTCTATATAGCCTAAAAGAATTGGATTAAACTGTTTATACCATCTTAATTCTAATTGTGTATAATACCACTTGCGTCATCAACTGTATGTTATTTGTTATTTATTTATTTATTTTTTTATATACTTATGTGTCACTATGTAATGATGCACCGTATTGACTTTTCACATCTGTGTATTTTAGCAGCTACGTGAATAAATTTATCTTATCTTATCTTATCTTATCTTATCAATATATAATAATTTTTGTCCTGGTAAGTGTGCCATCTTTAACAGCTACTTTATAACTTGCTGACAATTTATTTCAGAGGTTGTAAACATCGCAGGGTTGCATTTGGAGCTGATTTAGCCCTATAAAAATGTCATATTAAATTTTTCTGTATCCAAAAAATTCAAGTGTAGTAGTATAGTATTAAGGTACGTTAGTACGTCTGAAAAGCTTCTTTTTCAGTAAATATTGACTACAGAAAATATTAATGTACTACCATAATACTTAGTGTCGATCAAAATATAATAATTTTTGTCCTGGTAAGTGTGCCATCATTAACAGGTGCTCAATAATTTGCTTAGAATTTATTTCAGAGGTTGTAAACGTTGTAGGGTTCCATTTGGGGCTTATTGAGCAGAATGAAACTGCTATATTAAATTTTTCTGTTTCCAAACATTCATGTTTATTAGTATATTATTAAGGTGCGTTAGAACGTCTGAAAGGCACGTTTTTCAGTAAATATTGACTACAGAAAATTTTATTGTACTACAATAATACTTAGTGTCGATCAAAATATAATAATTGTAGTCCCGGTAAGTGTGCTATCATTAACAGGTGCTCTATAACTTGCTTAGAATTGATTCCAGAGTTTGTAACCGTTGTAGGAGTGCAGTTGAAGCTTATTTAGCCGTATAAAGCTGCCATATTAACATTTTCTGCATCCAATAAATTCAAGTTTAATAGTATAGTATTAAGGTGCGCTAAAACGTCTGAAAAGCACGTTTTTCAGTAAATATTGGCTACAGAAAATTTTATTGTACTACAATAATACATAGTGTCGATCAATATATAATAATTTTTGTCCTGGTAAGTGTGCCATCATTAACAGGTACCCTATAACTTGCTTAGAATTGATTGCAGAAGTTGTAAACGTTGTGGGAGTGCATTTGGGACTTATTTAGCCGTATAAAACTGCAATATTAAGTACGTCTGAAAAGCTCCTTTTTCAGTAAATATAGACTACAGAAAATTTTATTGTACTACTATAATACATAGTGTCTATCAAAATATAATAATTTTAGTCCTGGCAAGTGTGCCATCATTAACAGCTGCTCTATAACTTGCTTAGAATTTATTTCAGAGGTTGTAAACGTTGTAGGGTTGCATTTGAGGCTTTTTGAGCAGAATGAAACTGCTATATTAAATTTTTCTGTATCCAAAAATTCATGTTTATTAGTATATTATTAAGGTGCGTTAGAACGTCTGAAAGGCACGTTTTTCAGTAAATATTGACTACAGAAAATTTTATTGTGCTACTATAATACATAGTGTCTATCAAAATATAATAATTTTAGTACCGGCAAATGTGCCATCATTAACAGCTACTCTATAACTTGCTGACAATTTATTTCAGAGGTTGTAAACATTGTAAAAGTGCATTTGGAGCTGATTTAGCCCTATAAAACTGTTATATTAAATTTTTCTGTATCCAAAAAGTTCAAGTGTAGTAGTATAGTGTTAAGGTGTGTTAGAACGTCTGACAAGCTCCTTTTTCAGTAAATATTCACTACAATTTTTTTTATTGTACTACTATAATACATAGTTGCGATCAAAATATAATAGTACTAGTCCTGGTAAGTGTGCCATCATTATCAGGTACTTTATAACTTGCTTAGAATTGATTGCAGAGATTGTAAACGTTGTAGGAGTGCATTTGAAGCTTATTTAGCCGTATAAAACTGCCATATTAACTTTTTCTGCATCCAATAAATTCAAGTTTAATAGTATAGTATTAAGGTGCGCTAGAACGTCTGAAAAGCACGCTTTTCAGTAAATATTGGCTACAGAAAATTTTATTGTACTACAATTATACATAGTGTCGATCAAAATATAATAATTTTTGTCCTGGTAAGTGTGCCATCATTAACAGGTACCCTATAACTTGCTTAGAATTGATTGCAGAAGTATTAAACGTTGTGGGAGTGCATTTCGGACTTATTTAGCCGTATAAAACTGCAATATTAACGTTTTTTGCATCCAACAAATTCAAGCTTAATAGTATAGTATTAGCACGTTTTTCAGTAAATAGTGATTACAGAAAATTTTATTGTACTACTATAATACGTAGTGATGATCAAAATATAATAATTTTAGTCCTGGTGAGTGTTCCATCATTAAATGGTCCTCTATAACTTGCTTAGAATTTGTATGGTTATTGAAATCACCAAATTTCTTTTAAGCGGATTCTGACAACTACAATAATTATTCATAAACCTCACAACGTCAAAAACAAGGCCCTCTGGCCAGTCGCGATTAGGCGGGGTCGGGATCCGATCGTCTACCGCGAATACTGGATTCCTTATAATAAGGGTCCATTTCTACATCTCCCTCTTAAAGATTGAGCCTCGTTGGAGGTCGAATAGTTCTTCCACTGCGACGCAGAACTGGTGAACTAGGGGTTTCTGTCACTCTTGGTTGATCAGGACGTTCAGGACTTTGAGTAGGCTCCAATGTTGGAGGTTCATCCTCATAACTCTGTGGTTCTTCTTTCTCAGGGTTTGGAATGTTATCCAGTTCAGGTAGTGGGTGTAAGAACTTCCTATTTCTTCTGTATGTTCCTTTTTCTCCTTGAATTATATAAGATCTTGGTGAGTCGTGGACATTGGATATTCTTCCATCTTGACGAAGATCTGATATCCATACTTTTTGACCAATAGACAGTTCTGGCAATTGAACTGCCCTATGGCGAACATCAAAATTGTTTTTTTGATTACATTTCCTCTCCTTCTCTTTTTGGAGAACCTCGGGATAATTCGGAATAATAGGATCGAGTTGACTAGGTATCATTGGGACAATGCTTCTTATGTTTCTTCCCATTAACAGCTCAGCTGGGCTAAATCCATTCGGAAGTGGTGTTGACCGAAGTGCCATTAACATTTTATAGGGATCATCAGATTTCTTGAAATGGTCTTTAAAATTCTTCACCTGTGCCTCAATGAAACCATTGCTTTGTGCATATTTTGGGCTTGATGTTACTATCTTGAAGCCATAATCTTTAGAGAACTGCAAATATGAGGATCCAACTATTTGAGAGAATTGAGTACCGTTGTCACTCCTTAAAACTTCTGGAACGCCATGTCGTGCAAATATTGACTTAAGATGGGTAATTACACAGTCTGAAGTCATGTTCTCAAGTTTTGCTATTTCAATATAACGGGAATAATAGTCCGATACAATGAGGAACCATTTTCCATTTAACTTTAAAAGATTTGTAGCTACTATTTGCCAAGGCCTTCTTGGAAATTCTGACGGAATTAAAGGTTCAACTGGATCAGATTGGTTTTTTATGCAAACCGAACAGTTCTTTATAATTTGTTCAAGCTGTGTGGATAGACCAGGCCACCATACTGCTTGTTTCGCTAAGGATCTGCATTTACTTATGCCTTGATGGCCGATATGTAGTCTATTCAAGATGTCTTCTCTCAGACATTGCGGAATGAGAATACGAGAATCTTTCATAAGAATGTTTTCAGTTTTAGTTATTCTGTTCCTATGTTCCCAATATGGAATACATTCTTGAGATATCTTGTGACGTTGGGGCCATCCTGCAACACAATATCTTGATATTTCGCAGCAAACTCTATCTTCCAACTGGCCACTGATAATTTCCAACAACCTTTTATCAGATGATGGAAATCCTGCTACTACAGACTGAACATAAGCCGAGATTTCTTCTGCTAGCTCCTGCGAGTCCTCACAGCTGAAGGGCGCTCTTGATAAAGTATCAGCGATGATTAGTTGCTTGCCTGGTGTATATTTAACTTCATAGGAATATCTCATCAGTCGCATTCTTATTCTCTGCAAACGTGGGGTTAGACTATCTAAGTCTTTGTATCCAAGTATAGAGACGAGTGGTTTGTGATCGGTCTCTATGGTGATCATTTTACCAACTATATAATTTGAGAACTTGTCACATCCCCAAGCGATGGCCAGAGCTTCCTTCTCTATCTGAGCGTACCTTTTCTCTGCTGGAGATAGTGTGCGTGATGCATAGGCCACAGGTTTGTATTGACCATCAGATGCGCATTGCAAAAGGACAGCACCAAGGCCATACGACGATGAATCGACGGACAGTCTCGTTTGCTTGTGACTATCATATAGTGATAAAACAGGCGAACAAGATAAAGCTTCCTTCACTTTACTGTAAGATCTCTCTTGGTCTTTGGACCAAAGCCATTGGTTTTCAGACCTCAAAAGTTCGTATAGTGGTTGTGCTATAGTGGACAGATATGGGACAAACTTGCCTAAGAAATTGACCATTTCTAGGAATCTCTTCAGTTCGGTGATGTTTTGTGGACTTGGCAGACCTACTATCGCCTCGATTTCTGCTGGATCAGGAATGATACCATCACTGGAAACGACGTGTCCCAGGAGTTTTACTGCAGTTTTTCTAAATTCGCATTTTTCCGAATTTAATGTCCATCCAGCTTGCAATAGCTTTGACAAAACAGCATGTAGTCTCTGGTCATGTTCGGCAACATCCTTTCCATGAATGATAACATCATCATAGTGACATATGACACCTTCAAATCCTTGCAGCAACTGACTTATTTGCCGCTGGAATACCTCAGGAGCGGACGACAGGCCAAATGGTAATCTTCGAAACTTGAACCTACCAAAAAGGGACAGGAACGTTGTCAGCGCCATACTCTCTGGAGACAATGGAATCTGCCAGAACCCATTGTTTGCATCTATTTTTGAAAAAATCTTTGCACCTTCAAGTAGAGCTAACGTGGAATTAACATCCGGAACAGGGAAATGTTCCCTGAAAACATTCCTATTGAGTTGTGAAAGGTCGACACATATTCTAATTCGTCCGTTTTTCTTGGGTACTAGAACCATGGGAGCACACCAATCACTTGGTTCAGAAACTGCTTCTATAACACCTTTTGAACACATCTGCTCCAACTCCATCTTCAATGCTTATCTCAATGGTACAGGAACACGACGTGGTACACATATTGCATACGGCTCGGCATTTGGTTTTAGCTTTATAGTGTAGGTTTGATTTGAGTTACCTAAACCAGTAAAAAGTTTTGAAAATGTTTTCAACTTCAAACAGTCTTCGCACAAGACCCAATTTTTCAGACACCCTGTAGCTTAACAAGAACTGACTTGCTCCTCGAACAACATACAAATCTTCAAAAGCTGTGTTCTTTGATGAACTGACCTTCACGTTTAACCATACTCCTGTAACATCCAGATGACTTCCTCCTGGACCGGTGATGACAGTATTTGATGGTTGAAGATTTGCTTTGGAGAACATTTTACGAAATGTGCTTTCTGGGAGCACACTTACATCAGCCCCCGTATCTACTTTTGCTGAAATTGATCGGTTCAAAATGTTTACTTTTGTTATCCACTTCTTCTGATCAGTCACGGAATTAACTTCACCGACAAAAGAGTCTTCATCGTCTACTCTCTACTGGTTGCAGAAGCTGTAAACGTTGCAGGAGTGCATTTGGAGCTTAGTTAGTGGTATAAAACTGCTATATTAAATTTTTCTGAATCCAAAAAATTCAAGTTTAATAGTATAGTATTAAGGTGCGTTAGTACGTCTGAAAATCTCCTTTTTCGGTAAATATAGACTACAGAAAATTTTATTGTACTACTATAATACATAGTGTCTATCAAAATATAATAATTTTAATCCTGGCAAGTGTGCCATCATTAACAGCTGCTCTATAACTTGCTTAGAATTTATTTCAGAGGTTGTAAACGTTGTAGGGTTGCATTTGAGGCTTATTGTGCAGAATGAAACTGCTATATTAAATTTTTCTGTATCCAAAAATTCATGTTTATTAGTATATTATTAAGGTGCGTTAGAACGTCTGAAAGGCACGTTTTTCAGTAAATATTGACTGTAGTCACTATTTACTGAAAAACGTGCTTTTCAGCCGTTCTAGCGCACCTTAATACTATACTATTAAACTTGAATTTATTGGATGAAGAAATAGTAAATATGGCAGTTTTATAGGGCTAAATAAGCTCCAAATGCCCTCCTACAACGTTTACAGCTTCTGCAATCAATTCTAAGCAAGTTATAGAGCACCATTTAATGATGGAACACTCACCAGGACTAAAATTATTATATTTTGATCATCACTACGTATTATAGTAATACAATAAAATTTTCTGTAATTTCTATTTACTGAAAAACGTGCTTTTCAGACGTTCTAGCGCACCTTAATACTATACTATTAAACTTGAATTTATTGGATGCAAAAATAGTAAATATGGCAGTTTTATAGGGCTAAATAAGCTCCAAATGCACTCCTACAACGTTTACAATCTCTGCAATCAATTCTAAGCAAGTTATAGAGCACCTGTTAATGATAGCACACTTACCGGAACTAAAATTATTATATTTTGATCGACACTATGTATTATAGTAGCACAATAAAATTTTCTGTAGTCACTATTTACTGAAAAACGTGCTTTTCAGCCGTTCTAGCGCACCTTAATACTATACTATTAAACTTGAATTTATTGGATGCAGAAATAGTAAATATGGCAGTTTTATAGGGCTAAATAAGTTCCAAATGCCCTCTTACAACGTTTACAGCTTCTGCAATCAGTTCTAAGCAAGTTATAGAGTACCTGGTAATGATGGCACACTTACCAGGAATAGTATTGTTATATTTTGATCGCCACTATGTATTATAGTAGTACAATAAAAAAATTTGTAGTGAATATTTACTGAAAAAGGAGCTTTTCAGACGTTCTAACGCACCTTAATACTATACTACTACACTTGAATTTTTTGGTTGCAGAAAATTTAATATAACAGTTTTATAGGACTAAATCAGCTCCAAATGCACCCCTACAATGTTTACAACCTCTGAAATAAATTCTAAGCAAGTTATAGAGCAGCTGTTAATGATGGCACACTTGCCAGGACTAATATTATTATATTTTGATCGACACTATGTATTATAGTAGTACAATAAAATTTTCTGTAGTCTATATTTACTGAAAAGGGAGCTTTTCAGACGTACTAACGCACCTTAATACTATACTATTAAACTTGAATTTTTTGGATGCAGAAAAATTTAATATAGCAGTTTTATACCACTAAATAAGCTCCAAATGCACTCCTACAACGTTTACAGTTTCTGCAATCAATTCTAAGCAAGTTATAGAGCACCATTTAATGATGGAACACTCACCAGGACTAAAATTATTATATTTTGGTCATCATTACGTATTATAGTAGTACAGTAAAATTTTCTGTAATCACTATTTACTGAAAAACGTGCTAATACTATACTATTAAGCTTGAATTTGTTGGATGCAAAAAACGTTAATATTGCGGTTTTATACAGCTAAATAAGTCCCAAATGCACTCCCACAACGTTTACAACTTCTGCAATCAATTCTAAGCAAGTTATAGGGTACCTGTTAATGATGTCACACTTACCAGGACAAAAATTATTATATTTTGATCGACACAATGTATTATAGTAGCACAATAAAATTTTCTGTAGTCAATATTTACTGAAAAACGTGCCTTTCAGACGTTCTAACGCACCTTAATAATATACTAATAAACATGAATTTTTGGATACAGAAAATTTTAATATAGCAGTTTCATTCTGTTCAATAAGCCTCAAATGCAACCCTACAACGTTTACAACCTCTGAAATAAATTCTAAGCAAATTATAGAGCAGCTGTTAATGATGGCACACTTGCCAGGACTAATATTATTATATTTTGATCGACACTATGTATTATAGTAGTACAATAAAATTTTCTGTAGTCTATATTTACTGAAAAGGGAGCTTTTCAGACGTACTAACGCACCTTAATACTATACTATTAAACTTGAATTTTTTGGATGCAGAAAAATTTAATATAGCAGTTTTATACCACTAAATAAGCTCCAAATGCACTCCTACAACGTTTACAGTTTCTGCAATCAATTCTAAGCAAGTTATAGAGCACCATTTAATGATGGAACACTCACCAGGACTAAAATTATTATATTTTGGTCATCACTACGTATTATAGTAGTACAGTAAAATTTTCTGTAATTACTATTTACTGAAAAACGTGCTAATACTATACTATTAAGCTTGAATTTGTTGGATGCAAAAAACGTTAATATTGCGGGTTTATACAGCTAAATAAGTCCCAAATGCACTCCCACAACGTTTACAACTTCTGCAATCAATTCTAAGCAAGTTATAGGGTACCTGTTAATGATGTCACACTTACCAGGACAAAAATTATTATATTTTGATCGACACAATGTATTATAGTAGCACAATAAAATTTTCTGTAGTCTATATTTACTGAAAAGGGAGCTTTTCAGACGTACTAACGCACCTTAATACTATACTATTAAACTTGAATTTTTTGGATGCAGAAAAATTTAATATAGCAGTTTTATACCACTAAATAAGCTCCAAATGCACTCCTACAACGTTTACAGTTTCTGCAATCAATTCTAAGCAAGTTATAGAGCACCATTTAATGATGGAACACTCACCAGGACTAAAGTTATTATATTTTGGTCATCACTACGTATTATAGTAGTACAGTAAAATTTTCTGTAATCACTATTTACTGAAAAACGTGCTAATACTATACTATTAAGCTTGAATTTGTTGGATGCAAAAAACATTAATATTGCGGTTTTATACAGCTAAATAAGTCCCAAATGCACTCCCACAACGTTTACAACTTCTGCAATCAATTCTAAGCAAGTTATAGGGTACCTGTTAATGATGTCACACTTACCAGGACAAAAATTATTATATTTTGATCGACACAATGTATTATAGTAGCACAATAAAATTTTCTGTAGTCAATATTTACTGAAAAACGTGCCTTTCAGACGTTCTAACGCACCTTAATAATATACTAATAAACATGAATTTTTGGATACAGAAAATTTTAATATAGCAGTTTCATTCTGCTCAATAAGCCTCAAATGCAACCCCACAACGTTTACAACCTCTGAAATAAATTCTAAGCAAATTATAGAGCAGCTGTTAATGATGGCACACTTGCCAGGACTAAAATTATTATATTTTGATAGACACTATGTATTATAGTAGTACAATAAAATATTCTGTAGTCTATATTTACCGAAAAAGGAGATTTTCAGACGTACTAACGCACCTGAATACTATACTATTAAACTTGAATTTTTTGGATGCAGAAAAATTTAATATAGCAGTTTTATACCACTAACTAAGCTCGAAATGTACTCCTGCAACGTTTACAGCTTCTGCAATCAATTCTAAGCAAGTTATAGAGCACCATTTAATGATGGAACAGTCACCAAGACTAAAATTATTATATTTTGATCATCACTACGTATTATAGTAGTACAATAAAATTTTCTGTAATCACTATTTACTGAAAAACGTGCTAATACTATACTATTAAGCTTGAATTTGTTGGATGCAAAAATCGTTAATATTGCGGTTTTATACAGCTAAATAAGTCCCAAATGCACTCCCACAACGTTTACAACTTCTGCAATCAATTCTAAGCAAGTTATAGGGTACCTGTTAATGATGGCACACTTACCAGGACAAAAATTATTATATTTTGATCGACACAATGTATTATAGTAGCACAATAAAATTTTCTGTAGTCAATATTTACTGAAAAACGTGCCTTTCAGACGTTCTAACGCACCTTAATAATATACTAATAAACATGAATTTTTGGATACAGAAAAATTTAATATAGCAGTTTCATTCTGCACAATAAGCCTCAAATGCAACCCTACAACGTTTACAACCTCTGAAATAAATTCTAAGCAAGTTATAGAGCAGCTGTTAATGATGGCACACTTGCCAGGATTAAAATTATTATATTTTGATAGACACTATGTATTATAGTAGTACAATAAAATATTCTGTAGTCTATATTTACCGAAAAAGGAGATTTTCAGACGTACTAACGCACCTTAATACTATACTATTAAACTTGAATTTTTTGGATGCAGAAAAATTTAATATAGCAGTTTTATACCACTATCTAAGCTCCAAATGCACTCCTGCAACGTTTACAGCTTCTGCAACCAGTAGAGAGTAGACGATGAAGACTCTTTTGTCGGTGAAGTTAATTCCGTGACTGATCAGAAGAAGTGGATAACAAAAGTAAACATTTTGAACCGATCAATTTCAGCAAAAGTAGATACGGGGGCTGATGTAAGTGTGCTCCCAGAAAGCACATTTCGTAAAATGTTCTCCAAAGCAAATCTTCAACCATCAAATACTGTCATCACCGGTCCAGGAGGAAGTCATCTGGATGTTACAGGAGTATGGTTAAACGTGAAGGTCAGTTCATCAAAGAACACAGCTTTTGAAGATTTGTATGTTGTTCGAGGAGCAAGTCAGTTCTTGTTAAGCTACAGGGTGTCTGAAAAATTGGGTCTTGTGCGAAGACTGTTTGAAGTTGAAAACATTTTCAAAACTTTTTACTGGTTTAGGTAACTCAAATCAAACCTACACTATAAAGCTAAAACCAAATGCCGGGCCGTATGCAATATGTGTACCACGTCGTGTTCCTGTACCATTGAGATAAGCATTGAAGATGGAGTTGGAGCAGATGTGTTCAAAAGGTGTTATAGAAGCAGTTTCTGAACCAAGTGATTGGTGTGCTCCCATGGTTCTAGTACCCAAGAAAAACGGACGAATTAGAATATGTGTCGACCTTTCACAACTCAATAGGAATGTTTTAAGGGAACATTTCCCTGTTCCGGATGTTGATTCCACGTTAGCTCTACTTGAAGGTGCAAAGATTTTTTCAAAAATAGATGCAAACAATGGGTTCTGGCAGATTCCATTGTCTCCAGAGAGTATGGCGCTGACAACGTTCCTGCCCCTTTTTGGTAGGTTCAAGTTTCGAAGATTACCATTTGGCCTGTCGTCCGCTCCTGAGGTATTCCAGCGGCAAATAAGTCAGTTGCTGCAAGGATTTGAAGGTGTCATATGTCACTATGATGATGTTATCATTCATGGAAAGGATGTTGCCGAACATGACCAGAGACTACATGCTGTTTTGTCAAAGCTATTGCAAGCTGGATGGACATTAAATTCGGAAAAATGCGAATTTAGAAAAACTGCAGTAAAACTCCTGGGACACGTCGTTTCCAGTGATGGTATCATTCCTGATCCAGCAGAAATCGAGGCGATAGTAGGTCTGCCAAGTCCACAAAACATCACCGAACTGAAGAGATTCCTAGAAATGGTCAATTTCTTAGGCAAGTTTGTCCCATATCTGTCCACTATAGCACAACCACTATACGAACTTTTGAGGTCTGAAAACCAATGGCTTTGGTCCAAAGACCAAGACAGATCTTACAGTAAAGTGAAGAAAGCTTTATCTTGTTCGCCTGTTTTATCACTATATGATAGTCACAAGCAAACGAGACTGTCCGTCGATTCATCGTCGTATGGCCTTGGTGCTGTCCTTTTGCAATGCGCATCTGATGGTCAATACAAACCTGTGGCCTATGCATCACGCACACTATCTGCAGCAGAGAAAAGGTACGCTCAGATAGAGAAGGAAGCTCTGGCCATCGCTTGGGGATGTGACAAGTTCTCAAATTATATAGTTGGTAAAATGATCACCATAGAGACCGATCACAAACCACTCGTCTCTATACTTGGATACAAAGACTTAGATAGTCTAACCCCACGTTTGCAGAGAATAAGAATGCGACTGATGAGATATTCCTATGAAGTTAAATATACACCAGGCAAGCAACTAATCATCGCTGATACTTTATCAAGAGCGCCCTTCAGCTGTGAGGACTCGCAGGAGCTAGCAGAAGAAATCTCGGCTTATGTTCAGTCTGTAGTAGCAGGATTTCCATCATCTGATAAAAGGTTGTTGGAAATTATCAGTGGCCAGTTGGAAGATAGAGTTTGCTGCGAAATATCAAGATATTGTGTTGCAGGATGGCCCCAACGTCACAAGATATCTCAAGAATGTATTCCATATTGGGAACATAGGAACAGAATAACTAAAACTGAAAACATTCTTATGAAAGATTCTCGTATTCTCATTCCGCAATGTCTGAGAGAAGACATCTTGAATAGACTACATATCGGCCATCAAGGCATAAGTAAATGCAGATCCTTAGCGAAACAAGCAGTATGGTGGCCTGGTCTATCCACACAGCTTGAACAAATTATAAAGAACTGTTCGGTTTGCATAAAAAACCAATCTGATCCAGTTGAACCTTTAATTCCGTCAGAATTTCCAAGAAGGCCTTGGCAAATAGTAGCTACAAATCTTTTAAAGTTAAATGGAAAATGGTTCCTCATTGTATCGGACTATTATTCCCGTTATATTGAAATAGCAAAACTTGAGAACATGACTTCAGACTGTGTAATTACCCATCTTAAGTCAATATTTGCACGACATGGCGTTCCAGAAGTTTTAAGGAGTGACAACGGTACTCAATTCTCTCAAATAGTTGGATCCTCATATTTGCAGTTCTCTAAAGATTATGGCTTCAAGATAGTAACATCAAGCCCAAAATATGCACAAAGCAATGGTTTCATTGAGGCACAGGTGAAGAATTTTACAGACCATTTCAAGAAATCTGATGATCCCTATAAAATGTTAATGGCACTTCGGTCAACACCACTTCCGAATGGATTTAGCCCAGCTGAGCTGTTAATGGGAAGAAAATTAAGAAGCATTGTCCCAATGATACCTAGTCAACTCGATCCTATTATTCCGAATTATCCCGAGGTTCTCCAAAAAGAGAAGGAGAGGAAATGTAATCAAAAAAACAATTTTGATGTTCGCCATAGGGCAGTTCAATTGCCAGAACTGTCTATTGGTCAAAAAGTATGGATATCAGATCTTCGTCAAGATGGAAGAATATCCAATGTCCACGACTCACCAAGATCTTATATAATTCAAGGAGAAAAAGGAACATACAGAAGAAATAGGAAGTTCTTACAGCCACTACCTGAACTGGATAACATTCCAAACCCTGAGAAAGAAGAACCACAGAGTTATGAGGATGAACCTCCAACATTGGAGCCTACTCAAAGTCCTGAACGTCCTGATCAACCAAGAGTGACAGAAACCCCTAGTTCACCAGTTCTGCGTCGCAGTGGAAGAACTATTCGACCTCCAACGAGGCTCAATCTTTAAGAGGGAGATGTAGAAATGGACCCTTATTATAAGGAATCCAGTATTCGCGGTAGACGATCGGATCCCGACCCCGCCTAATCGCGACTGGCCAGAGGGCCTTGTTTTTGACGTTGTGAGGTTTATGAATAATTATTGTAGTTGTCAGAATCCGCTTAAAAGAAATTTGGTGATTTCAATAACCATACAAATTCTAAGCAAGTTATAGAGGACCATTTAATGATGGAACACTCACCAGGACTAAAATTATTATATTTTGATCATCACTACGTATTATAGTAGTACAATAAAATTTTCTGTAATCACTATTTACTGAAAAACGTGCTAATACTATACTATTAAGCTTGAATTTGTTGGATGCAAAAAACGTTAATATTGCAGTTTTATACGGCTAAATAAGTCCGAAATGCACTCCCACAACGTTTAATACTTCTGAAATCAATTCTAAGCAAGTTATAGGGTACCTGTTAATGATGGCACACTTACCAGGACAAAAATTATTATATTTTGATCGACACTATGTATAATTGTAGTACAATAAAATTTTCTGTAGCCAATATTTACTGAAAAGCGTGCTTTTCAGACGTTCTAGCGCACCTTAATACTATACTATTAAACTTGAATTTATTGGATGCAGAAAAAGTTAATATGGCAGTTTTATACGGCTAAATAAGCTTCAAATGCACTCCTACAACGTTTACAATCTCTGCAATCAATTCTAAGCAAGTTATAAAGTACCTGATAATGATGGCACACTTACCAGGACTAGTATTATTATATTTTGATCGCAACTATGTATTATAGTAGTACAATAAAAAAATTTGTAGTGAATATTTACTGAAAAAGGAGCTTGTCAGACGTTCTAACACACCTTAACACTATACTACTACACTTGAACTTTTTGGATACAGAAAAATTTAATATAGCAGTTTCATTCTGCTCAAAAAGCCTCAAATGCAACCCTACAACGTTTACAACCTCTGAAATAAATTCTAAGCAAGTTATAGAGCAGCTGTTAATGATGGCACACTTGCCAGGACTAAAATTATTATATTTTGATAGACACTATGTATTATAGTAGTACAATAAAATTTTCTGTAGTCTATATTTACTGAAAAAGGAGCTTTTCAGACGTACTTAATATTGCAGTTTTATACGGCTAAATAAGTCCCAAATGCACTCCCACAACGTTTACAACTTCTGCAATCAATTCTAAGCAAGTTATAGGGTACCTGTTAATGATGGCACACTTACCAGGACAAAAATTATTATATATTGATCGACACTATGTATTATTGTAGTACAATAAAATTTTCTGTAGCCAATATTTACTGAAAAACGTGCTTTTCAGACGTTTTAGCGCACCTTAATACTATACTATTAAACTTGAATTTATTGGATGCAGAAAATGTTAATATGGCAGCTTTATACTGCTAAATAAGCTTCAACTGCACTCCTACAACGGTTACAAACTCTGGAATCAATTCTAAGCAAGTTATAGAGCACCTGTTAATGATAGCACACTTACCGGGACTACAATTATTATATTTTGATCGACACTAAGTATTATTGTAGTACAATAAAATTTTCTGTAGTCAATATTTACTGAAAAACGTGCCTTTCAGACGTTCTAACGTACCTTAATAATATACTAATAAACATGAATTTTTGGAAACAGAAAAATTTAATATAGCAGTTTCATTCTGCTCAATAAGCCCCAAATGGAACCCTACAACGTTTACAACCTCTGAAATAAATTCTAAGCAAATTATTGAGCACCTGTTAATGATGGCACACTTACCAGGACAAAAATTATTATATTTTGAACGACACTAAGTATTATGGTAGTACATTAATATTTTCTGTAGTCAATATTTACTGAAAAAGGAGCTTTTCAGACGTACTAACGTACCTTAATACTATACTACTACACTTGAATTTTTTGGATACAGAAAAATTTAATATGACATTTTTATAGGGCTAAATCAGCTCCAAATGCAACCCTGCGATGTTTACAACCTCTGAAATAAATTGTCAGCAAGTTATAGAGTAGCTGTTAATGATGGCACACTTACCAGGACAAAAATTATTATATATTGATCGACACTATGTATTATTGTAGTACAATAAAATTTTCTGTAGCCAATATTTACTGAAAAACGTGCTTTTCAGACGTTTTAGCGCAACTTAATACTATACTATTAAACTTGAATTTATTGGATGCAGAAAATGTTAATATGGCAGCTTTATACGGCTAAATAAGCTTCAACTGCACTCCTACAACGGTTACAAACTCTGGAATCAATTCTAAGCATGTTATAGAGCACCTGTTAATGATAGCACACTTACCGGGACTACAATTATTATATTTTGATCGACACTAAGTATTATTGTAGTACAATAAAATTTTCTGTAGTCAATATTTACTGAAAAACGTGCCTTTCAGACGTTCTAACGTACCTTAATAATATACTAATAAACATGAATTTTTGGATACAGAAAAATTTAATATAGCAGTTTCATTCTGCTCAATAAGCCCCAAATGCAACCCTACAACGTTTACAACCTCTGAAATAAATTCTAAGCAAATTATTGAGCACCTGTTAATGATGGCACACTTACCAGGACAAAAATTATTATATTTTGATCGACACTAAGTATTATGGTAGTACATTAATATATTCTGTAGTCAATATTTACTGAAAAAGGAGCTTTTCAAACGTTCTAACGCACCTTAATACTATACTATTAAACTAGAATTTTATGAATGAAAAAAATATAATATAGAGGTTTCTTATGGCTAAATAAGATCCAAATACACTCCTACAACCTTTACAACCTCTGCATTCAATTGTAAGCAAGTTATAGAGCACCTGTTAATGATAGCACACTTACCGGGACTAAAATTATTATATTTTGATCGACACTATGTATTATTGTAGTACAATAAAATTTTCTGTTGCCAATATTTACTGAAAAACGTGCCTTTCAGACGTTCTAGCTCACCTTAATACTATACTATTAAACTTGAATTTATTGGATGCAGAAAAAGTTAATATGGCAATTTTATACGACTAAATAAGCTCCAAATGCACTCCTACAACGTTTACAATCTCTGCAATCAATTCTAAGCAAGTTATAGAGCACCTGTTAATATAGCACACTTACCGGGACTAAAATTATTATATTTTGATCGACACTATGTATTATTGTAGTACAATATAATTTTCTGTAGCCAATATTTACTGAAAAGCGTGCTTTTCAGACGTTCTAGCGCACCTTAATACTATACTATTAAACTTGAATTTATTGAATGCAGAAAAAGTTAATATGGCAGTTTTATGCGGATAAATAAGCTCCAAATGCACTCCTACAACGTTTACAATCTTTGCATTTAATTGTAAGCAAGTTTTAGAGCACCTTTTAATGATAGCACACTTATCAAGACAAAAATTATTATATTTTGATCGACACTATGTATTATTGTAGTACAATAAAATTTTCTGTAGCCAATATTTACTGATAAAAAAGCTTTTCAAACGTTCTAACGCACCTTAATACTATACTATTAAACTTGAATTTATTGGATGCAGAAAAAGTTAATATGGCAGTTTTATACGGTTAAATAAGCTCCAAATGCACTCCTACAACGTTTACTATTTCTGCAATCAATTCTAAGCAAGGTATAAAGTACCTGTTAATGATGGCACACTTACCAGGACTAGTATTATTATATTTTAATCGACACTAAGTATTATTGTAGTACAGTAAAATTTTCTGTAGCCAATATTTACTGAAAAACGTGTTTTTCAGACGTTTTAGCGCACCTTAATACTATACTATTAAACTTGAATTTATTGGATGCAGAAAATGTTAATATGGCAGCTTTATACGGCTAAATAAGCTCCAACTGCACTCCTACAACGTTGACAATCCCTGCAATCAATTCTAAGCAAGTTATAGAGCACTTGTTAATGATAGCACACTTACCGGGACTAAAATTATTATATTTTGATGGACACTATGTATTATTGTAGTACAGTAAAATTTTCTGTAGCCAATATTTACTGAAAAACGTGCTTTTCAGACGTTCTAGCGCACCTTAATACTATACTATTAAACTTGAATTTATTGGATGCAGAAAATGTTAATATGGCAGCTTTATACGGCTAAATAAGCTCCAACTGCACTCCTACAACGTTTACAATCTCTGCAATCAATTCTAAGCAAGTTATAGAGCACCTGTTAATGATAGCACACTTACCGGGACTAAAATTATTATATTTTGATCGACACTATGTATTATAGTAGCACAATAAAATTTTCTGTAGTCAATATTTACTGAAAAACGTGCCTTTCAGACGTTCTAACGCACCTTAAAAATGTACTAATAAACATGAATTTTTGGATACAGAAAAATTTAATATAGCAGTTTCATTCTGCTCAGTAAGTCCCAAATGCAACCCTACAACGTTTACAACCTCTGAAATAAATTCTAAGCTAGTTATAGAGCAGCTGTTAATGATGGCACACTTGCCAGGACTAAAGTTAATATATTTTGATAGACACTATGTATTATAGTAGTACAATAAAATTTTCTGTAGTCAATATTTACTGAAAAACGTGCCTTTCAGACGTTCTAACGCACCTTAATAATATACTAATAAACATGAATTTTTGGATACAGAAAAATTTAATATAGCAGTTTCATTCTGCTCAAAAAGCCCCAAATGCAACCCTACAACGTTTACAACTTCTGAAATAAATTATAAGCAAATTATAGAGCATCTGTTAATAATGGCACACTTACCAGGACAAAAATTATTATATTTTGACCATCACTACGTATTATAGTAGTACAATAAAATTTTCTGTAATCTCTATTTACTGAAAAACGTGCTTTTCAGACGTTCTAGCTCACCTTAATAAAATACTATTAAACTTGCATTTATTGGATGCAGAAATAGTAAATATGGCAGTTTTATAGGGCTAAATAAGCTCCAAATGCACTCCTACAACGTTTACAATCTCTGCAATCAATTCTAAGCAAGTTATAGAGCACCTGTTAATGATAGCACACTTACCGGGACTAAAATTATTATATTTTGATCGACACTATGTATTATAGTAGCACAATAAAATTTTCTGTAGTCAATATTTACTGAAAAACGTGCCTTTCAGACGTTTTAACGCACCTTAAAAATGTACTAATAAACATGAATTTTTGGATACAGAAAAATTTAATATAGCAGTTTCATTCTGCTCAGTAAGTCCCAAATGCAACCCTACAACGTTTACAACCTCTGAAATAAATTCTAAGCTAGTTATAGAGCAGCTGTTAATGATGGCACACTTGCCAGGACTAAAATTAATATATTTTGATAGACACTATGTATTATAGTAGTACAATAAAATTTTCTGTAGTCAATATTTACTGAAAAACGTGCCTTTCAGACATTCTAACGCACCTTAATAATATACTAATAAACATGAATTTTTGGATACAGAAAAATTTAATATAGCAGTTTCATTCTGCTCAAAAAGCCCCAAATGCAACCCTACAACGTTTACAACTTCTGAAATAAATTATAAGCAAATTATAGAGCATCTGTTAATGATGGCACACTTACCAGGACAAAAATTATTATATTTTGACCATCACTACGTATTATAGTAGTACAATAAAATTTTCTGTAATCTCTATTTACTGAAAAACGTGCTTTTCAGCCGTTCTAGCTCACCTTAATACTATACTATTAAACTTGAATTTATTGGATGCAGAAATAGTAAATATGGCAGTTTTATAGGGCTAAATAAGCTCCAAATGCACTCCTACAACGTTTGCAATCTCTGCAATCAATTCTAAGCAAGTTATAGAGCACCTGTTAATGATAGCACACTTACCGGAACTAAAATTATTATATTTTGATCGACACTATGTATTATAGTAGCACAATAAAATTTTCTGTAGTCACTATTTACTGAAAAACGTGCTTTTCAGCCGTTCTAGCGCACCTTAATACTATACTATTAAACTTGAATTTATTGGATGCAGAAATAGTAAATATGGCAGTTTTATAGGGCTAAATAAGCTCCAAATGCCCTCCTACAACGTTTACAGCTTCTGCAATCAATTCTAAGCAAGTTATAGAGCACCATTTAATGATGGAACACTCACCAGGACTAAAATTATTATATTTTGATCATCACTACGTATTATAGTAGTACAATAAAATTTTCTGTAATTTCTATTTACTGAAAAACGTGCTTTTCAGACGTTCTAGCGCACCTTAATACTATACTATTAAACTTGAATTTATTGGATGCAGAAATAGTAAATATGGCAGTTTTATAGGGCTAAATAAGCTCCAAATGCACTCCTACAACGTTTACATACTGTGCAATCAATTCTAAGCAAGATATAGAGCACCTGTTAATGATAGCATACTTACCGGGACTAAAATTATTATGTTTTGATCGACACTATGTATTATAGTAGCACAATAAGATTTTCTGTAGTCACTATTTACTGAAAAACGTGCTTTTCAGCCGTTCTAGCGCACCTTAATACTATACTATTAAACTTGAATTTATTGGATGCAGAAATAGTAAATATGGCAGTTTTATAAGGCTAAATAAGCTCCAAATGCACTCCTACAACGTTTACATACTCTGCAATCAATTCTATGCAAGATATAGAGCACCTGTTAATGATAGCACACTTACCGGGACTAAAATTGTTATATTTTTATCGACACTATGTATTATAGTAGCACAATAAAATTTTTTGTAGTGAATATTTACTGAAAAACGTGCCTTCAGACGTTCCAACGCAACTTAATAATGTACTAATAAACATGAATTTTTGGATACAGAAAAATTTAATATAGCAGTTTCATTCTGCTCAATAAGCCCAAATGCAACCCTACAACGTTTACATACCTCTGAAATAAATTCTAAGCAATTTATAGAGCAGCTGTTAGTGATGGCACACTTGCCAGGACTAAAATTAATATATTTTGATAGACACTATGTATTATAGTAGTACAATAAAAAAAATTGTAGTCAATATTTACTGAAAAAGGAGCTTTTCAGACGTTCTAACACACCTTAATACTATACTACTACACTTGAATTTTTTGGATACAGAAAAATTTAATATAACAGTTTTATAAGACTAAATCAGCTCCAAATGCACCCCTACAATGTTTACAACATCTGAAATAAATTGTCAGCAAGTTATAGAGTAGCTGTTAATGATGGCACACTTGCCGGTACTAAAATTATTATATTTTGATCATCGCTACGTATTATAGTAGTACAATAAAATTTTCTGTAATCACTATTTACTGATAAAGGAGCTTTTCAAACGTTCTAACGCACCTTAATACTATACTATTAAACTTGAATTTATTGGATGCAGAAAAAGTTAATATGGCAGTTTTATACGGCTAAATAAGCTCCAAATGCACTCCTACAACGTTTACTATTTCTGCAATCAATTGTAAGCAAGTTATAAAGTACCTGTTACTGATGGCACACTTACCAGGACTAGTATTATTATATTTTAATCGACACTAAGTATTATTGTAGTACAGTAAAATTTTCTGTAGCCAATATTTACTGAAAAACGTGCTTTTCAGACGTTCTAGCGCACCTTAATACTATACTATTAAACTTGAATTTATTGGATGCAGAAAATGTTAATATGGCAGCTTTATACGGCTAAATAAGCTCCAACTGCACTCCTACAACGTTTACAATCTCTGCAATCAATTCTAAGCAAGTTATAGAGGACCTGTTAATGATAGCACACTTACCGGGACTAAAATTATTATATTTTGATGGACACTATGTATTATTGTAGTACAGTAAAATTTTCTGTAGTCAATATTTACTGAAAAACGTGCTTTTCAGACGTTCTAGCGCACCTTAATACTATACTATTAAACTTGAATTTATTGGATGCAGAAAATGTTAATATGGCAGCTTTATACGGCTAAATAAGCTCCAACTGCACTCCTACAACGTTTACAATCTCTGCAATCAATTCTAAGCAAGTTATAGAGGACCTGTTAATGATAGCACACTTACCGGGACTAAAATTATTATATTTTGATCGACACTATGTATTATTGTAGTACAATAAATTTTCTCTAACCAATATTTACTGAAAAACGTGCTTTTCAGACGTTCTAGCTCACCTTAATACTATACTATTAAACTTGAATTTATTGGATGCAGAAAATGTTAATATGGCAGCTTTATACGGCTAAATAAGCTCCAACTGCACTCCTACAACGTTTACAATCTCTGCAATCAATTCTAAGCAAGTTATAGAGCACTTGTTAATGATAGCACACTTACCGGGACTAAAATTATTATATTTTGATGGACACTATGTATTATTGTAGTACAGTAAAATTTTCTGTAGTCAATATTTACTGAAAACGTGCTTTTCAGACGTTCTAGCGCACCTTAATACTATACTATTAAACTTGAATTTATTGGATGCAGAAAATGTTAATATGGCAGCTGTATACGGCTAAATAAGCTCCAACTGCACTCCTACAACGTTTACAATCTCTGCAATCAATTCTAAGCAAGTTATAGAGGACCTGTTAATAATAGCACACTTACCGGGACTAAAATTATTATATTTTGATCGACACTATGTATTATAGTAGCACAATAAAATTTTCTGTAGTATATATTTACTGAAAAACGTGCCTTTCAGACGTTCTAACGCACCTTAATAATGTACTAATAAACATGAATTTTTGGATACAGAAAAATTTAATATAGCAGTTTCATTCTGCTCAGTAAGCCCCAAATGCAACCCTACAACGTTTACAACCTCTGAAATAAATTCTAAGCTAGTTATAGAGCAGCTGTTAATGATGGCACACTTGCCAGGACTAAAATTAATATATTTTGATAGACACTATGTATTATAGTAGTACAATAAAATTTTCTGTAGTCAATATTTACTGAAAAACGTGCCTTTCAGACGTTCTAACGCACCTTAATAATATACTAATAAACATGAATTTTTGGATACAGAAAAATTTAATATAGCAGTTTCATTCTGCTCAAAAAGCCCCAAATGCAACCCTACAACGTTTACAACTTCTGAAATAAATTATAAGCAAATTATAGAGCATCTGTTAATGATGGCACACTTACCAGGACAAAAATTATTATATTTTGACCATCACTACGTATTATAGTAGTACAATAAAATTTTCTGTAATCTCTATTTACTGAAAAACGTGCTTTTCAGCCGTTCTAGCTCACCTTAATACTATACTATTAAACTTGAATTTATTGGATGCAGAAATAGTAAATATGGCAGTTTTATAGGGCTAAATAAGCTCCAAATGCACTCCTACAACGTTTACAATCTCTGCAATCAATTCTAAGCAAGTTATAGAGCACCTGTTAATGATAGCACACTTACCGGAACTAAAATTATTATATTTTGATCGACACTATGTATTATAGTAGCACAATAAAATTTTCTGTAGTCAATATTTGCTGAAAAACGTGCCTTTCAGACGTTCTAACGCACCTTAATAATATACTAATAAACATGAATTTTTGGATACAGAAAAATTTAATATAGCAGTTTCATTCTGCTCAGAAAGCCCCAAATGCAACCCTACAACGTTTACAACTTCTGAAATAAATTATAAGCAAATTATAGAGCATCTGTTAATGATGGCACACTTACCAGGACAAAAATTATTATATTTTGACCATCACTACGTATTATAGTAGTACCATAAAATTTTCTGTAATCTCTATTTACTGAAAAACGTGCTTTTCAGCCGTTCTAGCTCACCTTAATACTATACTATTAAACTTGAATTTATTGGATGCAGAAATAGTAAATATGGCAGTTTTATAGGGCTAAATAAGCTCCAAATGCCCTCCTACAACGTTTACAGCTTCTGCAATCAATTCTAAGCAAGTTATAGAGCACCATTTAATGATGGAACACTCACCAGGACTAAAATTATTATATTTTGATCATCACTAAGTATTATAGTAGTACAATAAAATTTTCTGTAATTTCTATTTACTGAAAAACGTGCTTTTCAGACGTTCTAGCGCACCTTAATACTATACTATTAAACTTGAATTTATTGGATGCAGAAATAGTAAATATGGCAGTTTTATAGGGCTAAATAAGCTCCAAATGCACTCCTACAACGTTTACATACTGTGCAATCAATTCTAAGCACGATATAGAGCACCTGTTAATGATAGCATACTTACCGGGACTAAAATTATTATGTTTTGATCGACACTATGTATTATAGTAGCACAATAAGATTTTCTGTAGTCACTATTTACTGAAAAACGTGCTTTTCAGCCGTTCTAGCGCACCTTAATACTATACTATTAAACTTGAATTTATTGGATGCAGAAATAGTAAATATGGCAGTTTTATAAGGCTAAATAAGCTCCAAATGCACTCCTACAACGTTTACATACTCTGCAATCAATTCTATGCAAGATATAGAGCACCTGTTAATGATAGCACACTTAGCGGGACTAAAATTGTTATATTTTTATCGACACTATGTATTATAGTAGCACAATAAAATTTTTTGTAGTGAATATTTACTGAAAAACGTGCCTTCAGACGTTCTAACGCAACTTAATAATGTACTAATAAACATGAATTTTTGGATACAGAAAAATTTAATATAGCAGTTTCATTCTGCTCAATAAGCCCCAAATGCAACCCTACAACGTTTACATACCTCTGAAATAAATTCTAAGCAATTTATAGAGCAGCTGTTAGTGATGGCACACTTGCCAGGACTAAAATTAATATATTTTGATAGACACTATGTATTATAGTAGTACAATAAAAAAAATTGTAGTCAATATTTACTGAAAAAGGAGCTTTTCAGACGTTCTAACGCACCTTAATACTATACTACTACACTTGAATTTTTTGGATACAGAAAAATTTAATATAACAGTTTTATAAGGCTAAATCAGCTCCAAATGCACCCCTACAATGTTTACAACATCTGAAATAAATTGTCAGCAAGTTATAGAGTAGCTGTTAATGATGGCACACTTGCCGGTACTAAAATTATTATATTTTGATCATCGCTACGTATTATAGTAGTACAATAAAATTTTCTGTAATCACTATTTACTGATAAAGGAGCTTTTCAAACGTTCTAACGCACCTTAATACTATACTATTAAACTTGAATTTATTGGATGCAGAAAAAGTTAATATGGCAGTTTTATACGGCTGTTCGAGTTTTTCTTTGTTTATGTTTGCGAGGGCTTTGTGCTTTGCTTCCTAGGTGTTAACCGCAGGTCGGCGACTGTTATCGCGCACTAACGCGCCCTTTTGCCGGAGCGCGTATTTCTCAACTGTACTGTTCATTAGCATAGCGCGTCCATCAACTGATGCTTAACGTAAGTAGTACCATAAGCTTGGCGGCACGATTTGTTGCCCAGATGTAATTAGCGATCAATAGACGCATATTTAGTTAAGGGACGTATTATTCCTATTCGACCTGTGCATGCTTTGTTTCAGATAGCGCCTTTTACAATGTAAAGATTGGTGTACGGCGAGACGTGAGAGATCAGAGCGTGCAGGTAGGTCCAGTGATTCCGCAGTCTCGGCCAAAGAATCCCAATATTACCATTCCAGTACGAAATTGTTATTTGAGCTTGCAGCTCATGAGAATTCTTATCGACGGAGTATCTTGAATACTTCGCTGCCGTTTAACCGCCCAGGCCCGGTTATTCGAGCTAAGAAAGGCTTGGTGGCGCCCTCATAATTTTTACGTACCCTATATATATGCGTCAACACGCTTGCCCAGAACGTATCGTGTGACTCACGCCCGACTCCCTGAGCGTTCCAGCCGTGGCCTTTTAGCCTGTTTCTAGCAAATCTCAGGGCAAGTGTGCCAGTTTTCCAGGACTGATTCCGTGGTACGATGCTCACCTTGGGTGGGTGTCGTAAAGTTGTTTTAATACCGTAACAGACACTATGTATTATCAGAGCAAAATAAAATTTTCTGTAGTCAATATTTACGGAAAAACGTGCCTTTCAGACGTTCAAACGCACCTTAATAATATACTAATAAACATAAATTTTTGGATACAGAAAAATTTTATATAGCAGTTTCATTCTGCTCAATAAGCCTCAAATGTAACCCTACAACGTTTACAACCTCTGAAATAAATTCTAAGCAAGTTATAGGGTACCTGTTAATGATGGCACACTTACCAGGACTAAAATTATTATATTTTGATCGACACAATGTATAATAGTGGCACAATAAAATTTTCTGTAGTCAATATTTACCGAAAAACGTGCCTTTCAGACGTTCTAACGCACCTTAATAATATACTAATAAACATAAATTTTTGGATACAGAAAAATTTAATATAGCAGTTTCATTCTGCTCAATAAGCCTCAAATGTAACCATACAACGTTTACAACCTCTGAAATAAATTCTAAGCAAGTTATAGAGCAGCTGTTAATGATGGCACACTTGCCAGGACTAAAATTATTATATTTTGATAGACACTATGTATTATAGTAGTACAATAAAATTTTCTGTAGTCTATATTTACTGAAAAAGGAGGTTTTCAGACGTACTAACGCACCTTAATACCATACTATTAATCTTGAATTTTTTGGATGCAGAAAAATTTAATATAGCAGTTTTATACCACTAACTAAGCTCCAAATGCACCCCTGCAACGTTTACAGCTTCTGCAATCAATTCTAAGCAAGTTTTAGAGCACCATTTAATGATGGAACACTCACCAGGACTAAAATTATTATATTTTGATCATCACTACGTATTATAGTAGTACAATAAAATTTTCTGTAATTACTATTTACTGAAAAACGTGCTAATACTATACTATTAAGCTTGAATTTTTGGATGCAAAAAACGTTAATATTGCAGTTTTATACGGCTAAATAAGTCCCAAATGCACTCCCACAACGTTTACAACTTCTGCAATCAATTCTAAGCAAGTTATAGGGTACCTGTTAATGATGGCACACTTACCAGGACAAAAATTATTATATTTTGATCGACACTATGTATTATTGTAGTACAATAAAATTGTCTGTATCCAATATTTACTGAAAAGCGTGCTTTTCAGACGTTCTAGCGCAACTTAATACTATACTACTAAACTTGAATTTATTGGATGCAGAAAAAGTTAATATGGCAGTTTTATACTGCTAAATAAGCTCCAAATGCACTCCTACAACGTTTACAAACTCTGCAATCAATTCTAAGCAAGTTATAGAGTACCTGATAATGATGGCACATTTACCAGGACTAGTATTATTATATTTTGATTGCAACTATGTATTATAGTAATACAATAAAAAAAATTGTAGTGATTATTTACTGAAAAAGGAGCTTTTCAGACGTTCTAACGCACCTTAATACTATACTACTACACTTAAATTTTTTGGATACAGAAAAATTTAATATAACAGTTTTATAAGGCTAAATCAGCTCCAAATGCACCCCTACAATGTTTACAATCTCTGAAATAAATTGTCAGCAAGTTATAGAGTAGCTGTTAATGATGGCACACTTGCCGGTACTAAAATTATTATATTTTGATAGACACTATGTATTATAGTAGCACAATAAAATTTTCTGTAGTCAATATTTACTGAAAAACGCCCCTTTCAGACGTTCTAACGCACCTTAATAATATACTAATAAACATGAGTTTTTGGATACAGAAAAATTTAATATAGCAGTTTCATTCTGCTCCAAATGCACTCCTACAACGTTTACAATCTCTGCAATCAATTCTAAGCAAGTTATAGTGTACCTGTTAATGATGGCGCACTTACCAGAACTAGTATTATTATAATTTGATCAACACTAAGTATTATGGTAGTACATTACAATTTTATGTAGTCAATATTTACTGATAAAGGAGCTTTTCAGACGTTCTAACGCTCCCTTAATACTATACTAATAAACTTGAATTTATTCGATGCAGAAAAAGTTAATATATCAGCTTTATACGGCTAAATAAGCTCCAAATGCACTCCTACAACGTTTACAATCTCTGCAATCAATTCTAAGCAAGTTATAGAGTACCTGGCACACTTACCAGGACAAAAATTATTATATTTTGATCGACACTATGTATTATAGTAGCACAATAAAATTTTCTGTAATCTCTATTTACTGAAAAACGAGCTTTTCAGACGTTCTAGCGCACCTTAATACTATACTATTAAACTTGAATTTATTGGATGCAGAAAAAGTTAATATGGCAGTTTTATACGGCTAAATAAGCTCCAAATGCACTCCTAGAACGTTTACAGCTTCTGCAATCAATTCTAAGCAAGTTATAGAGCACCATTTAATGATGGAACACTCACCAGGACTAAAATTATTATATTTTGATCATCACTACGTATTATAGTAGTACAATAAAATTTTCTGTAATCTCTATTTACTGAAAAACGTGCTTTTCAGACGTTCTAGCGCACCTTAATACTATACTATTAATCTTGAATTTATTGGATGCAGAAATAGTAAATATGGCAGTTTTATAGGGCTAAATAAGCTCCAAATGCACTCCTACAACGTTTACAGCTTCTGCAATCAATTCTAAGCAAGTTATAGAGCACCTGTTAATGATAGCGCACTTACCGGGACTAAAATTATTATATTTTTATCGACACTATGTATTATAGTAGCACAATAAAATTTTCTGTAATCTCTATTTACTGAAAAACGTGCTTTTCAGACGTTCTAGCGCACCTTGTTACAGTCTCAAATGCTCAGATCGACATTGATCGAGAGCACTGTCAAAAATCGGGTAAAAACTACAGGGTTCACTGGCTTTACTAAAAATAACACAGATCTTAATGTGCTGGAGCAGATTTTGTTGCTCCGATTACCTGCACTTAGCTCAGACGGGAAGGTGTGGTTCGAGAGTACAAAGAAAAACCGACGGCACTTACCCTAAAGATTGCTTAAAAGAATTGCCTAAGGACGCCACTCGTTTTGATAAATTAACAGCCCTCGTGACCCAAAACGAGAAATATCACAGGGCTCTACTGAAGATGTGCTGGGTTAGCTGCACGCTGCGAAGCGTCGTCCACTAGGTTCCCTCCAAGTCGGGCGGTCAGCACCAGGTGGCCTTAATGACTTACCGTATGACCACCTCCCTAAAGGGGCTCAAAAGAATTTACTCAAGCCAAAAACTGTATGGCTTTTCCAATAAAAGCACGTGTTCTAGCTTCACATTTGATTACACTTGGCTTTTTGCCACATTAGGATTGAAGATCCACAGATTGCAGGTTTAAGTCAATTAAACAAACTAAGTGTGACTATATTATTGTTTAATGAATGAAAATCGACACACACAGGGCCACAAGTTGGCCATAAGAAGGTAACATACACCCTAACTGAAAATTGTCGGGGTTCCCAAGCAAAAGTTAACTTAATGACGAAGTACAATACACAAGTTATTTGACGAAATTAAATTCGCAGGCGCAAAGTCCTACAGCATGCGAGGCACAATAAACCTACAATTCGGTAGCACTTTCGCGACACATTAAATCAGGAAGCAAGACAAAAATACATTGGTAGATCCTACCTTTTATAGCTAGAACACCTACTGCGTTGACGATGACCGAAGGCTGGACCGGATCCTGGAGAAGCTCAGTGGCCGCTTGCAGCAATACAGCTCCCCAAAGGGTTGTTGAAGGGCTTTGCCAAAAGCCAAGCGGTGACTGCAGAAGGTCGAGGACTGCAGAAGACGGCGTCCACAAAGACCAAGGTTACGTCCCGCAGCGAACGTAGAACAGGATTGCCCAAAGGGGTTGAGCGAAGGCAGTGGCCAGTGGCCCGAAAGAGTGTTGAATTAATTCGAGGTGAAAACGGTAGTCCCCGGGAACGCAGAAAATACTTTGGGTGCGGCACGACGTGGTAGAATTTGCAAAAGCAGATATTTCCCACTCACTATGAGAAAATTACGTAGGCTTCATAAGGCGTCTTGGAGTGGATGTGCAACAGGATGCAAAGTAACTTTCCCCCGGCTCTGGGTGTCGAAGTAAACGAAATCCAAAACGCCCGCCCAAACCGGCGTCGGCCTAACCCACACACGTCCCGCGGGAACTTTATCACTTAACGAGCTATCTGCTTCGAAGCCTGCAGCAGAACTGACTTAAGAATTTAATTAACACGCGAAGAACACAACCCCCGTTCCCCGCTATCATGCAATCATCCTTTTCTTACCGCTGTTAAAGGAAATCCTTCCTCTCAAGAAAATATTAATGCGTAAACGTTGAACAAGCGAAAGGGCCTTGGAACATTCGAGAAAGAATTTGTTGTTGTTGCAGCAAGTCCCAGGGTATTGAATTACTACAGAAAATTCTCCGAGGGCCGGGTTGAATTATCGCTAAGCAGGAATAGCCTTCGAAACCTAATTTCTTTGTTGCGTGAAACAAAGAGGGTTATTCAAAATTTGTTGGATGCATATCAGTTCCATGAATTTCTGGCTACAGGCGCCCGCGCGCCGGGATAAATAAAGCAATTAGCACACGCCGCAGAAGTGCTTTCAAAGAAAATTTCCATTGGTTGCGTGCATGTTAGAATTTGGCCCAAATAAATTCGGTTGCAGATTTCAGGTGCAGGGCCGGCTTTGCGAAAATTAAATCGGCCATGCTTTAGATAAAAAACAATATCACAACCTTAATACTATACTATTAAACTTGAATTTATTGGATGCAGAAAAAGTTAATATGGCAGTTTTATACGGCTAAATAAGCTCCAAATGCACTCCTACAACGTTTACAGCTTCTGCAATCAATTCTAAGCAAGTTATAGAGCACCATTTAATGATGGAACACCCACCAGGACTAAAATTATTATATTTTGATCATCACTACGTATTATAGTAGTACAATAAAATTTTCTGTAATCTCTATTTACTGAAAAACGTGCTTTCCAGACGTTCTAGCGCACCTTAATACTATACTATTAATCTTGAATTTATTGGATGCAGAAATAGTAAATATGGCAGTTTTATAGGGCTAAATAAGCTCCAAATGCACTCCTACAACGTTTACAGCTTCTGCAATCAATTCTAAGCAAGTTATAGAGCACCTGTTAATGATAGCGCACTTACCGGGACTAAAATTATTATATTTTTATCGACACTATGTATTATAGTAGCACAATAAAAAAATTTGTAGTCAATATTTACTGAAAAACGTGCCTTTCAGACGTTCTAACGCACCTTAATAATGTACTAATAAACATGAATTTTTGGATACAGAAAAATTTAATATAGCAGTTTCATTCGGCTCAATAAGCCCCAAATGCAACCCTACAACGCAACGTTTACAACCTCTGAAATAAATTCTAAGCAAGTTATAGAGCAGCTGTTAATGATGGCACACTTGCCAGGACTAAAATTATTATATTTTGATGGACACTATGTTTTATAGTAGTACAATAAAATTTTCTGTAGTCTATATTTACTGAAAACGGAGCTTTTCCGACGTACTAACGCACCTTAATAGAAGAAGAATAACTTTATTACTAAAGTGAGCTGCCTGCCCAACACAGGTTGCATAAATACACAGCGTACTAATCAGTCAAATGACAT
The DNA here is from genome assembly GCA_940337035.1 of Agriotes lineatus. Lineage (NCBI taxonomy): Eukaryota > Metazoa > Arthropoda > Insecta > Coleoptera > Elateridae > Agriotes > Agriotes lineatus. The sequence continues at coordinate 46,205 of CALNHX010006541.1, forward strand.
GAATTTAGAAATAGAGGTAGTAATGTTATTTACAATATATATGAGACTTAAGTATATTAATAGTGTCAATTAAAACTTGTTCAGCTAATTCCACTAAAATATTTGAATCTAATTTAAAATTATCGAAAAATTTTATTGTATTCGCACCTATCGTACCACGATTAAACTTGAATTTTTTGGATGCAGAAAAATTTAATATAGCAGTTTTATACCACTAACTAAGCTCCAAATGCACTCCTGCAACGTTTACAGCTTCTGCAATCAATTCTAAGCAAGTTTTAGAGCACCATTTAATGATGGAACACTCACCAGGATTAAAATTATTATATTTTCATCATCACTACGTATTATAGTAGTACAATAAAATTTTCTGTAGTCTATATTTACTGAAAAAAGAGCTTTTCAGACGTACTAACGCACCTTAATACTATACTATTAAGCTTGAATTTTTTGGATGCAGAAAAATTTAATGTAGCAGTTTTATACCACTAACTAAGCTCCAAATGCACCCCTGCAACGTTTACAGCTTCTGCAATCAATTCTAAGCAAGTTATAGAGCACCATTTAATGATGGAACACTCATCAGGACTAAAATTATTATATTTTGATCATCACTACGTATTATAGTAGTACAATAAAATTTTCTGTAATCACTATTTACTGAAAAACGTGCTAATACTATACTATTAAGCTTGAATTTGTTGGATGCAAAAAACGTTAATATTGCAGTTTTATACGGCTAAATAAGTCCCAAATGCACTCCCACAACGTTTACAACTTCTGCAATCAATTCTAAGCAAGTAGGGTACCTGTTAATGATGGCACACTTACCAGGACAAAAATTATTATATTTTGATCGACACTATGTATTATTGTAGTACAATAAAATTTTCTGTAGCCAATATATACTGAAAAGCGTGCTTGTCAGACGTTCTAGCGCACCTTAATACTATACTATTAAACTTAAATTTATTGGATGCAGAAAAAGTTAATATGGCAGTTTTATACGGCTAAATAAGCTCCAAATGCACTCCAACAACGTTTACAATTTCTGCAATCAATTCTAAGCAAGTTATGGAGTACCTGATAATGATGGCACACTTACCAGGACTAGTATTATTATATTTTGATCGCAACTATGTATTATAGTAGTACAATAAAAAATTTTGTAGTGATTATTTACTGAAAAAGGAGCTTTTCAGACGTTCTAACGCACCTTAATACTATACTACTACACTTGAATTTTTTGGATACAGAAAAATTTTATATAACATTTTTATAGGGCTAAATCAGCTCCAAATGCACCCCTACGATGTTTACAACCTCTGACATAAATTGTCAGCAAGTTATAGAGTAGCTGTTAATGATGGCACACTTGCCGGTACTAAAATTATTATATTTTGATAGACACTATGTATTATAGTAGCACAATAAAATTTTCTGTAGTCAATATTTACTGAAAAACGTGCCTTTCAGACGTTCTAACGCACCTTAATAATATACTAATAAACATGAATTTTTGGATACAGAAAAATTTAATATAGCAGTTTCATTCTGCTCAATAAGCCCCAAATGCACTCCTACTACGTTTACAGCTTCTGCAATCAATTCTAAGCAAGTTATAGAGCACCATTTAATGATGGAACACTCACCTGGACTAAAATTATTATATTTTGATCATCACTACGTATTATAGTAACACAATAAGATTTTCTGTAGTCAATATTTACTGAAAAACGTGCCTTTCAGACGTTCTAACGCACCTTAATAATATACTAATAAACATGAATTTTTTGATACAGAAAAATTTAATATAGCAGTTTCATTCTGCTCAATAAGCCCCAAATGCAACGCTACAACGCTTACAACCTCTGAAATAAATTCTAAGCAAATTATAGAGCATCTGTTAATGATGGCACACTTACCAGGACAAAAATTATTATATTTTGATCGACACTAAGTATTATGGTAGTACGCTAAAATTTTCTGTAGTCAATATTTACTGAAAAAGGAGCTTTGCAAATGTACTAACGCACCTTAATACTATACTATTAAACTTTTTTTTTTTGGATGCAGAAAAATTTAATATAGCCGTTTTATACCACTAAATAAGCTCTAAATGCACTTCTACAACGTTTACAGCTTCTGCAATCAATTCTAAGCAAGTTATAGAGCACCATTTAATGATGGAACACTCACCAGGACTAAAATTATTATATTTTAATCATCACTACTTATTATAGTAGTACAATAAAATTTTCTGTAATCACTATTTACTGTAAAACGTGCTAATAGCAGCTTGAATTTGTTGGATGCAAAAAACGTTAATATTGCAGTTTTATAAGGCTAAATAAGTCCCAAATGCACTTCTACAACGTTTACAACTTCTGCAATCAATTCTAAGCAAGTTATAGGGTACCTGTTGATGATGGCACACTTACCGGGACTAAGATAAGTGTATTTTGATCGACGCTATGTATTATAGTAGTACATTAAAATTTACTGTAGCCAATATCTACTGAAAAAAGAGCTTTTCAAACGTTCTAACGCACCTTAATACTATACTATTAAACTTGAATTTTATGGATGAAAAAAATATAATATAGCGGTTTCTTAAGGCTAAATAAGCTACGAATACACTCTTACAACCTATACAACCTCTGCATTCAATTGTAAGCAAGTTATAGAGCACCTGTTAATGATAGCACAATTACCGGGACTAAAATTATTATATTTTGATCGACACTATGTATTATTGTAGTACAATAAAATTTGCTGTATCCAATATTTACTGAAAAGCGTGCTTTTCAGACGTTCTAGCGCAACTTAATACTATACTACTAAACTTGAATTTATTGGATGCAGAAAAAGTTAATATGGCAGCTTTATACGGCTAAATAAGCTCCAAATGCACTCCTACAACGTTTACAATCTCTGCAATCAATTCTAAGCAAGTTATAGAGTACCTGTTAATGATGGCGCACTTACCAGGACTAGTATTATTATAATTTGATCGACACTAAGTATTATGGTAGTACATTAAAATTTTCTGTAGCCAATATTTACTGAAAAACGTGCTTTTCAGACGTTCTAGCGCACCTTAATACTATACTAATAAACTTAAATTTTTTGGATGCAGAAAAATGTAATATAACAGTTTTATACGGCTAAATAGGCCCCAAATGCACTCCTACAACGTTTACAACTTCTGCAATCAATTCTAAGCAAGTTATAGGGCACCTGTTGATGATGGCACACTTACCGGGACTAAGATAAGTGTATTTTGATCGACGCTATGTATTATAGTAGTACAATAAAATTTACTGTAGCCAATATCTACTGAAAAAAGAGCTTTTCAAATGTTCTAACGCACCTTAATACTATACTATTAAACTTGAATTTTATGGATGAAAAAAATATAATATAGCGATTTCTTAAGGCTAAATAAGCTACAAATACACTCCTACAACCTTTACAACCTCTGCATTCAATTGTAAGCAAGTTATAGAGCACCTGTTAATGATAGCACACTTACCGGGACTAAAATTATTATATTTTGATCGACATTATGTATTATTGTAGTACAATATAATTTTCTGTAGCCAATATTTACTGAAAAACGTGCTTTTCAGACGTTCTAGCGCACCTTAATACTATACTATTAAACTTGAATTTATTGGATGCAGAAAAAGTTAATATGGCAGCTTTATACGGCTAAATAAGCTCCAAATGCACTCCTACAACGTTTACAATCTCTGCAATCAATTCTAAGCAAGTTATAGAGTACCTGTTAATGATGGCACACTTACCAGGATAAAAATTATTATATTTTGATCGACACTATGTATTATAGTAGCACAATAAAATTTTCTGTAGTCAATATTTACTGAAAAACGTGCCTTTCAGACGTTCTAACGCACCTTAACCCTCCAGTACCCGTTCAAAATTCTAAGACATCAGTACCCGCACCGGTCTCGCAGTCCGACACCCCTCTTCCACCTCCATAAAAATAATGAGATATCTTATGGCATTAGTTTCTTGTTCACTAACGTTTTCCTAATCAGATATTTTCTGTTCAGTGTCACTGTCTATTTCCCTAGTTTCCAATAAATTATCTTCGTCAGACGACGGCACATCTTCATAAAACGCGTTGTCGACATCCTCCTCCGCTATTATATCTCGCATCGTCTGTTCTAGTCGCGCCTGTTCTTTCTCATAAAATCTGCCATGACTATAATAATGTTTTAGTATGACAGTGTTACTAAAAATGCAAAAAGTACTTCCTTCTCCTCACATTGGTCGTATATCAAAGGTAAAAATAAAAACAACTCGGGTACCCGCTTCGGTCTCTGAAACCGAAATTATAAATAACTTTTAAACCACTGCACGCACGAACTCAAAACTGCATACGGATCTTCAATGGCAATATATAGGAAGGTAGTGAAATGGGCAGTAAACTAACGCTAGCACATTAAGTAATATAATGCATCATGTGTTTGCTCGGTCTCACAGACCGTAAACGGGTACTGAAGGGTTAATAATATACTAATAAACATGAATTTTTGGATACAGAAAAATTTAATACATCAGTTTCATTCTGCTCAATAAGCCCCAAATGCAACCCCACAACGTTTACAACCTCTGAAATAAATTCTAACGGCCGGTTGCAGAAAGCAATGTTAAATCTGGTGTTAGATAACGCGAAGTCAAAGTGAACAAGAACGAATCAAACCTCAAATGCTTATGGGAACTAATACATTACTAAACAAAATTAGATGCGATTTTGTTCACTTTGACGCGACGTCAACTAACACCAGACTTAACATTGCTTTCTGCAACCGGCCCTAAGCAAGTTATAGAGCAGCTGTTAATGATGGCACACTTACCAGCACCAAAATTATTATATTTTGATCGACACTAAGTATTATGGTAGTACATTAAAATTTTCTGTAGTCAATATTTACTGAAAAGGGAGATTTTCAGACGTACTAACGCACCTTAATACTATACTATTAAACATGAATTTTTTGGATGCAGAAAAATTAAATATAGCAGTTTTATATAACTAAATAAGCTCCAAATGCACTCCTACAACGTTTACAGCTTCTGCAATCAATTCTAAGCAAGTTTTAGAGCACCATTTAATGATGGAACACTCACCAGTACTAAAATTATTATATTTTGATCATCACTACGTATTATAGTAGTACAATAAAATTTTCTGTAATCACTATTTACTGAAAAACGTGCTAATACTATACTATTAAGCTTGAATTTGTTGGATGCAAAAAACGTTAATATTGTAGTTTTATACGGCTAAATAAGTCCCAAATGCACTCCCACAACGTTTACAACTTCTGCAATCAATTCTAAGCAAGTTAGAGGGTACCTGTTAATGATGGCACACTTACCAGGACATAAATTATTATATTTTGATCGACACTATGTATTATTGTAGTACAATAAAATTTTCTGTTGCCAATATTAACTGAAAAACGTGCTTTTCAGACGTTCTAGCGCACCTTAATACTATACTGTTAAATTCAATTTATTGAATGCAAAAAACGTTAATATTGCAGTTTTATACGGCTAAATAAGCTCCAAATGCACTCCTACAACGTTTACAATCTCTGAAATCAATTCTAAGCAAGTTATAGAGTACCTGTTAATGATGGCACACTTACCAGGACTAGTATTATTATAATTTGATCGACACTAAGTATTATGGTAGTACATTAAAATTTTCAGTAGTCAATATTTACTGATAAAGGAGCTTTTCAGACGTTCTAACGCACCTTATTACTATACTAATAAACTTAAATTTTTTGGATGCAGAAAAATGTAATATAGCAAATTTATACGGCTAAATAAGCCCCAAATGCACACCTACAACGTTTAAAACTTCTGCAATCAATTCCAAGCAAGTTATAGGGCACCTGTTGATGATGGCACACTTACCAGGACTAAGATCATTATATTTTGATCGACGCTATGTATTATAGTAGTACAATAAAATTTACTGTAGCCAATATTTACTGAAAAATGAGCTTTTCAAACGTTCTAACGCACCTTAATACTATACTAATAAACTTAAATTTTTTGGATGCAGCAAAATGTAATATAGCAGTTTTATACGCCTAAATAAGCCCCAAATGCACTCCTACAACGTTTACAACTTCTGCAATCAACTCTAAGCAAGTTATAGGGCACCTGTTGATGATGGCACATTTAAAAGGACTAGTATTATTATAATTTGATCGACACTAAGTATTATGGTAGTACATTAAAATTTTCTGTAGTCAATATTTACTGATAAAGGAGCTTTTCAGATGTTCTAACGCACCTTAATACTATACTAATAAACTTAAATTTGGTAACAACCCGCAAGAAATTGCGTTTATATTTATAAATCTTATAGATTTTAAGTTGTCATGAGGAAGAATAAATCAAAGCCGCCCCTGCATAAATTACATTTATTGCGAACGCAAAAATTAATTTGGTAAGAACGAAAATACTACATCGTTATAATCCAAGAAGCGGTTGAATTACATCCGGTGTTAATTAACCAAAAGCTTCTCAGAATAAAGAAGTGCCGAATTAGCAGGCAGTGCAAAATCGCGTGGGATATGCAGAATGTGCAATCCTAGAGCGCGCGAGTTCTAATTCAAAAATGCTATCTTGCAAAACGGGAGAGTACGGAAGACATTCGTTTTTGTCCAAAAAAAAAATTACCTGTTTGGGGAGCGCGAACTGGACAAGAGTCTTCCCGTATCTGGCGAGATAATAAACTAATTACCGGTAAAAGCCGTTTTCGGGCGTACCGCGTCCGGCGCAAAGCCGCGCGAAGCGCGAATCAACCTAAGTCAAAATTTAAAGTTATATTCAAATCGTTATGTGACTAGTGCATGTGACAAGCCACTCAAAATTCAAGGATTGCCGACCAGGGGATCTAAAATCTAGCCGAACATATTTAAATTTCCTAAGTCAATTCGGGAGTACCGCAATTAAACAAAATTAACATTCACCCTCCAAGTTCTAGCAACGGCACCTGGACGAAGGTCAGTCTTTTATGTGTATTTTATATTAACCAACTCAAAGGGCTGCCGCTAGAGTTATTCTTTCCTTCCGAAGTAAATTGATGTCATAAAAATTAAGCATAATTTTGATCAACCTTTTACGAAGCTGCAGTTAATTAACCGTTGATCAGATAAGGTAAAATTAATTTGTACTTGATCCAAATTTTTAAGTTCTTTTAATATAAGTGGTTTATTCCTTTGTGGGTGTTTTATTTAACCATAACTCGTAACTTACAACCCCTAAGTTACCGCACAGTGGTCAGAAGATGAGATATACGGGTTTGAATCAACCCCCATATCACACAAACGTGGCAGCACGTAAAACTGGTAACCAGGGGGTTGGGAAAACAACCCCTTGGTTATATATGGTGGCAGCTGTTTAAAATACCCCTAATTACAGCCCTGAAATAAATTCTCAACAACAACAACAAAAAAACCTAGATTTTTCTTTGTTTTCTATAAAAATTGATATCTATGAAGATCTGCCAACCTTATATTATAAATGGTGGCAGCGGACTAACCCTACTCCGAATTAAAAGTTTGAACCCCTTAAGAAACTTAGATTTTTTTCTCTTGTTTTCATAAAAATTTAAACATAACTCAATTAGAATCTGCCAATCATAGCAATAAATCGTGGCAGCGGTATACCCTATACCCTACACCTTCAGCAATCCTTAAAGAAAGTACCCCTAAAGACTTAATATTATTTTCACTTTTATAAAAATTTAAACACCAAATTAACATCTGCAAACCCTTACAAATGGTGGCAGACAAAACTACCCTTAACTACAGCCCTTAAAAACAACCCTCAAGGAAAATTTACGGAAACATGTTTATTTTTGTTTTTTTAATTTAAATATTTAGTTCAATTAACTTCTGCCAACCATAGAACAAAATGGTGGCATCGAAATTGAACTACCCCAGCTTCCGAATTAAAGGCATCAACCCCAAAATAAAAGGTTCAACCCCTAAAAATTCGATTATTTTTCTCATTTTTTTATAAAAATTTAAACACCTACATTAATGAACATCTGCTAACCATGGCAAAAAATGGTCACAGTGGTTTTAAACTACCCTTATAACTTGACTTTTCAACCAATAAATGGTTCGAAACTTTAAAAAATTTGGTTTTTGTTTTTTTAATTTAAACACCTAACATCTGCCAACCCCATAGCACAAAATGGTGGCAGGGTCTACGGACTAAGCTCTGATTACACCCTTAAATAGGGTTTTCATCCCCAAAGATTTTTTTTTCAGTTTTTGGAAAAATAAATTTTAAACACCTAGCTCAACTAACATCAGCTAACCATAATACAAAGGGTAGCGAATCCCTAGAAGTAATTTTCAGCGCTAAGGAATTTTTACAAGGAACTCTTTCCGTTTTTTTGTGGTAATACGCACAATAGTCAGGTTATTCATTTAAAGGGAATTATAGATTGAAAAGGAAAGCAAACCAGCTTGCTAAAAGAAATGCTACAACCCCCAATAAAATCTATTGTTCATCAAAATGAAATCAAATCACATTTATGGAAGGAATTACAGAGAGCGCCCAAATTAATATGTGCTTCTAACAATTCTACGCTTGCAGCTAGGTAAATACCTTTATTTTTGTGCGATTTTGTGTGTTTTTTTCTACGTTTTTCCTCTAGGAGCAACAAATTTTGGTAGGTTTCTGTGTACAACAAGACGGCAATAATAATTTGGAATTCAACGGTGCACTAGTAATTAAAACAATTCGAACGCTCTAAAATTAGCAACAATTATTAATTACCGACACTGTGCAAACAAAAAAAGGGACTTCAAATATTTGGTAGGCAAATAAACAATTTTAAGAAGCATAAACAATTTATCTGCTAATAAACGGAAACAATTAGGGAAACATTCACGACAAATACAATTTCCAGGATAAGTTTTTCAAATTAAAACCTTAAAAAAAAACAATTGTAAGTGTTGCACATGTAAGCGTTGCATAAATAAAATTAAACAAAACTTGTACATTTTATGGGTGCCAGTACAATACAAAAGTAAAAACTTAGGGATTCATAAGGCAATTATTTTATACGTTTTAAGCGAATAATAAGGCCACAGGTTACAGCATTGGAAGGTTTTACGCATAGGTGCATATATATACCAATTTTAAAATAATCGGGGACATTTAGTTGAAAATCGTACGACACTCATCAATGACCAATAGAAAAATTAGTTCACGAGCCGTATCCAAGACAACAACAAAATTTCTTGGAAATTTTTTGTAGGTAGATCAGCCTAACTTTGAGGGCTTGTATCGTTACGATTTTCTTACCGAATCTGCATTCGAGCATTAATTCATATCCGGAAATTATTTTTCGTGCATTCAACAACGTCCTAATTTGCCCTCGCGTCCCGCTCGGGCAAATTAATACGACGTTGTTGGAACGCATTCAAAAAAATTTCCGGAAAGAATTAATGCTCTTATGAGATTATATGTGATAATTTCACACATTACAAAAAGTAAATAGAGTAAAAGGGCTACATTATCAAAGCATTTGAGGCTATAATTAAAAATAAAATGGAAAGAACGAGGAAATACTTTTTAATCGATTTCGAGCAAGGGTAAACAAAAATATTATAAAAGAATTAGAACCTCTATTAAGCGGAACGCCGAAGAAATGGCTATTCAAATAGAATTATGGAAAAAATAGCTCTAATAAATTTCAAAACAATAATCCAGTGTTCACAGTGCGCACAATAAAAAATAAAGTTTGTTTCAATGGTGGACGCAACAATCACATTGCGAAATACTGTTACTTTAAAGTAATCTCGGAAACGAACGCAACAGCTACTGGTTTACCATTTTTACAACACAAAATAAAGCTTGTTTTAATTGCGGTCGTAAGAATCATGTAGCACAAAACTGTTTTTTGAAGCTTAGGTAACATCCACAAAAGGGAAACAACAAATTCAGATTTAACGCGGATTGGAACAACCATCAAAGTGACTACAGGTCACGAAATAATTCAAATAGTGTTAGGTCAGAAAAATTTTGTAGGCACAAGGAAAATGTTAATGATATTAGGAAACAAGTCAATTGTAAAAATGCTAGGGAGCACAATTTTTATAAGCCGCATGGCGGGTTTAATCAGAATAATTAAATTACATTGCGGCAGTTGCAAAATTATAACAGTACTCAGGAAATAATGCAAGGAAAAAGTCACAACACTAGAATACATTTTAAAATTATAAAGGTACGCACAGTTAGAAAAAAAATCAATTATAATAGTAGGTAATATACAACAAAATATTAAGGTAATAACGCTAACAGTAATAGAAACTGTAAGGCGAAGGTAAACTCCAGAAGCTACTATGGAAATTTAAAAAAAAGCGGGACTAGGGAAGAACTCACAATAAGGCAAATAAAAATTTTAAGTTATGCTTGGCTAATTAATAATAAAGCGGTGATAAACTTTTACACCTGCACCCTAACAGTATGGGACAGGGAATTAACAATTTTGCGCCAATCCAAAACAATGATTAACAATTTTAAAATGCGGTACAATTAAATTAATAATGAAATAGGTGCAGAGGAGGTATTAAATTAACAACAATAGCGTTACACAAGAAGATTATAATGAAGATATTTTAGAAGAAAGAAAAATAAAGAAATATAGCTGTCAGGTACAAAAATTAAGAGATTTCAGGGATTCCAGTCACCCCAGGTGGGAGGGAAAAACGACGGAATACCCATCAAAATTGTAGTGGGAATTGTGGGTCTCAATCATCGTCAGAGGTTCGAGATGGAGGTTGCACTCAGCAACATTACTCGCTCTTGCATTCGGCAGGAGGTGGAGTGACACAATTCGAAGATTCTCAAGAAAAAGCTCAAAGGAACCGAAAACAGGATCCGCAGCTAGAGAATCAGTAGCAAGGAAGTAGGCTAAGAAAACCAATAAAAAGAGGGACGTCATACAGGCTGATCACCTAGACGCAATCTTAAACTCTTCAGAGCTCGAAGAGGATATTGGAAACAGTGCCGAAAAAGTCACGGGAAAAGTGACGAGAAACTAGGGAAAAGTTCTATAAGGAAGCCATGGTTCACAAAGGTAAAAATGCTAGGAGAAAGCATATAAATGGAAATGCCAATGAAGTAGGCAATATTTTTATCCACAGTGTTGGAAAACTAAGCGAAGAAGAAAAATAAATCCTGCAGCAAGAATAAGGAAATAAGGTAAGGAAGAAAATTACGTAAGGATTCGAAAGAAGAATCTAAGAAAAATAAGGAAGAAAAATTAGGTAGGGATTCGAAAGAAGAATCTAAGAAAAAGAAGGAAGAAAAATTACGTAGGGATTCGAAAGAAGAATCTAAGAAAATAAAGGAAGAAAATTTAAAATGGGTAAGTAAAAAGGTACCGAATTATTAAGAAGTGTTCCAAGGAAGTAATATAAAGGAACAGGTAAATATGGTAAGTGAAAAACTTGTGTATCGAAGAAACAAAACTTAGGCAAAGAAAAAAGGAAGAAGAAATTCAAGAAAATCAAGAAAGTGCAGAATACGAAGAAAAACGAAATAAAATTATTATAAACTTAATACTACCTCCCCGTACCAAAATAAATCATGAAGCTAAAAATATAAATTTCACCAAAATAAATTGAGAAGCTAAAAACATAAATTTCACCAAAATAAATTGCGAAGCTAAAAATATAAATTTCACCAAAATAAATTGCGAAGCTAAAAATATAAATTGCACCAAAAATAAATTGCGAAGCTAAAAATATAAATTTCATCAAAATAAACTAGAAATTTCAACGAAATAAATTGAGAAGCCAAAAATATAAAGTTTAAAAATATGCAATATAGAAGAAACTAAATAATTAATTATTAAACAATCAACAAAATATATAAATAATACAAAAATAAACAATACAATATTTATTTCACACATTAACACTATTAGCCACACACTAGCTTAAGCAAGGCGTACGGTAAGTATGTTAAAATAAAGATTAGTACCTATTTATAAAAATAAAAATAAAATAATAAGCAAATATCAAAATTTTAGGAACATTCAGGTAAAAATAACAACGAAAAATTATTATTCAATAAGTTTTGTTAGTAAAGCGTAACAATCCAAAGACTGTTCCACAATCCATTTTTTAAATTGCGTTTATAGGTTTCTAAATTATTTGATAATCTAAAATGAGTTGGTACACTATCAAAAATATTTTTTTTAACACAAATAGTAGGCATGTTTTTGAGAAGTTGCTTTATTATACAGTGCAAATAAACAATAAAAATCATTAAGGCAACAATAAATAATAAAGGTAAATAAGGAAACATAAAGAAATAAATAAAATAAATATAAGAACGAAAAGTAAAAGCAATATCACAGCAAAATTTTATTCCCTGTGTGGGAACGGGAACTAGAATATTCTCAACGCCCAGGAGTCTGGCGTGTGGTAAAAGGCGACTAAAAGACATCCCAATTTTTATTCCCGGTTAAGGGAAATTCATTTTCATTCCAAATGAAGCACTTTCAATCCAGATTGATTATTTGCATTCCAGATTCATAATCTCTTAAAGAATTAAAGTAAATATAAATGACTAAAAGTTACACCAAATTTTATTCCCTGTGTGGGAACGGGGTTAGAATATTCCCAACGCCCAGGATTCTGGCGTGTCGTAAGAGGCGACTAAAAGACATCCCAATTTTTTCCCGGTTAAGGGAAATTCATTTTCATTCCAGATTAATCATTTTCAATCCAAATTCATAATTTTCATTCCAGATTCATAATCTCTTAAAGAATTAAAGTAAATATAAAAGACTAAAAGTTACACCAAATTTTATTCCCTGTGTGGACAACGGGGTTTAGAATATTTCCACTGCTTAGGAGTCTAGCGGGTCGTAAAAGGCGACCAATAGACGTCCAAAAACAAGGAACGAATAAGAAAAAGCAAAAAGTAAATAAATAAATATGAAGTACGATGGTAGTACTTCACATTTTTAATAATGACGTAATAAAAATAAATAAACACTGTCCACAGTAAATTTTCAAGGTCAAGCTTAAGTAAAAACCACAATGCGAAGATATTAAAACAAAACAATTAATAATTACTAACAATATTTTTAAAAGTATAATATCAGGGTACAGTTACGTAAGAAAAATAAATAATGGGAATTAATATTAAGTAGGAATAATAATATTTTAAAGCTTACTAACGTAGTAGGAATTACAAGGAAATAGAATAATGGGAAATAATCATTTAAAACATTTTAAACGTAACTTATTTGATTACTCATAATGAACGGACGAAGCTAAAAAGAGAAACATTTATTTTATCAAATATAAATAATTTTAATTTTCAATGCAATGATATACGATTAAATTTTAATTTTCTCCAAGGATTAAAAACTTGTTTTGTTTCTCATTTGAGTTTCAGTGAGAATGGTTGAAATGACAAATATGATTTTAATTGAGAATTATGAAATCTACAATTAAGTGATAATCTTTGCAACTTAATCTTTTTGCACTAATAATATGAATGCGAAGCTAAAAAGAGAAACGGTTGCTTAGGCAAATAGAAACCAATTTTAATTTTCAGTATAATAACATATAAATTATTTTTTAAAATTTGTTTTTCAATGATTATCAACTTGTTTTATGTTTCTCATTAGAGTTTCAACATTAATGGTTAAACCAAACATTTTATTTTAACCAATAAGATTTAATTTGGTAATTAGAAACATTACTTATTCAAATTACACTACGGTCAGGTTAACAGAAATGCTCATAGCGTTGTTAACACTAATACCAAGTGAATAGTGTGCGTACAAGTTCGCGATTATAACGTACAAAGGAGCAAACCCAACAACATTACATCAGTATCCAGCGAGGACATAGCCGATTGCCCAAATCCACAGCAGGACTACAAGAAAAATCATACAAAGGAATGAATTTAAGCAATATAAAGTTTACGCATTTTTGGTAGAGGTTACATAAAATATAACCCAGTATGGGATGCATTAAAGTTCTTTAAAGGTAGCCGAAGGTCAGAGAACCGCTATTAAGGCACCAGGAAAATACCCCAATGTGGGATGCATTTAAGGTCCTCAAGGGTAGCCGAAGGTCAAAGAACCGTTATTAAGGCAGCAGGACAAGAAGAATGACAAAGCGTACATAGATACGAAAATATAAGAATTTATAATGAAGTAATAAGAAAAATAATAATGGTACCACTACAGCACTGGAAGCGTAGTAGGTGAAGTAAGTAGTTAGGAACCCTCAAATGCAATGTAATATTTCTTCCCAGTTAATATGCGTGGCCCATGTGGTCTTTGAAGAGAAAGGTGAAGTAACCGAAGACGCCAAATGCGAATGAGGATCGCACAATAAATACGATCAATCTTAGTCAAAAGTTATAGAACTGCAGCAATAAAAAGGAATACAAAGAAATATTAATCTACAGTAAAACGGGAAGAAAAGTAAATTAGCTTAAATTCAGAAGTTTCATGTGAATATACAGCAGTCATTGTGTAAATTCCAGTTATGAAGAAATAGTATGGAATTACTACAACACACCGCCTTTGACAAAAGGCTCAGCTAATGTACCATGGGAAAGCAGATGTAATATCACAAATAAATAAAACAACGACTCAAATCTTAGTAATCGAAGAACGAAGATAACATTTTCACCTCATCATTAAATAAAATCAGCCACTTATACAGTTTTCCACCTTTAATTATCCTTTACTCTGGAGGCCGTCATGCCTGCAACAATAGCCTCTGTTGCACCTTCCTTTTCCTTACCGTTAGGAATTAGTTCCAAGCACAACCACTAATAATTAATTAAACAATCATAAATAAATATGAAGACGAAGATATACGAATAATAATATAATATTAATAAATAGTTAATACGAATAAATAATAAATATTAGTAATGAAGCCCGAAATAAATATAAAGAGGTGCGAATAAGAAAATAAAAATTATAAAGGTGACAACACGACTGAAAAGGGTAATAAAATAGGATAATGCAGAGGAGGTAGTAAACAAATTATCGAAAGGAAGAAGACCGAGCCGAAAAACAGCAGCCTACAGCCGAAGGATGACACCCCACGTCAACATACCAGTGAAACGCGAAGTGCGGGAGTGTTTCAAAAGCAGAGTATTAAAACAAAATCAGTGGACAGATCATAATAAAAATGAGTGTAGTGCGAAGTCGACAGCGTCACAGAGCAGAGCAATAAAAACAAGTGAGCGCAAAAACACGGTATGAAGCATAAAGGCACTTTCGGGCAATAAAGTCAGGAAAATGAGTTAATATAATCAGCATTAATAGTTAATTTCACTTACAAGTCAAGGGTTTTGTTAAGAAAAGCAGACATGTCCATAAGGACAGACATGCCTACTTTTAAAAAGCGGGGAGTAGTGTAACAACCCGCAAGAAATTGCGTTTATATTTATAAATCTTATAGATTTTAAGTTGTTATGAGGAAGAATAAATCAAAACAGCCCCTGCATAAATTACATTTATTGCGAACGCAAAAGTTAATTTGGTAAGAACGAAAATACTACATCGTTATAATCCAAGAAGCGGTTGAATTACATCCGGTGTTAATTAACCAAAACGTTCTCAGAATAAAGAAGTGCCGAATTAGCAGGCAGTGCAAAACCGCGTGGGATATGCAGAATGTGCAACCCCAGAGCGCCCGAGTTCTAATTCAAAAATGCTATCTTGCAAAACGGGAGAGTGCGAAAGACATTCGTTTTTGTCCGAAAGAAAATTACCTGTTTGGGGAGCGCGAACTGGACAATAGTCTTCCGTATCTCGCGAGATAATAAACTAATTACCGGCAAAAGCCGTTTTCGGGCGTACGGCGTCCGGCGCAAAGCCGCGCGAAGCGCGAATCAACCTAAGTCAAATTGAAAGTTATATTCAAATCGTTATGTGACTAGTGCATGTGGACAAGCCACTCAAAATTCAAGGATTGTCGACCAAGGATCTAAAATCTAGCCGAACATATTTAAAATTTCCTAAGTCAATTCGGGCGTACCGCAATTAAACAAAATTAACATTCACACTCCAAGTTCTAGCAACGGCACCTGGACGAAGGTCAGTCTTTTATGTGTATTTTATTTTAACCAACTCGAAGGGCTGCCGCTAGAGTTATTCTTTCCTTTCGAAGTAAATTGATGTCATAAAATTAAGCATAATTTTGATCAACCTTTTACGAAGCTACAGTTAATTAACCGTTGATCAGATAGGATAAAATTCATTTGTACTTGATCCAAATTTTAAGTTCTTTTAATATAAGTTATTTATCCCTTTGTGGGTGTTTTATTTAACCATAACTCGTAACTTACAACCCCTAAGTTACCGCACAGTGGTCAGAAGATGAGATTTTGACCCCTTAGGGCAATTAGTGATATACGGGTTTGAATCAACCCCTATATGACACAAACGTGGCAGCACGTAAAACTGGTAATCAGGGGGTTGGGAAAACAACCCCTTGGTTATAGTTTTTTGGATGCAGAAAAATGTAATATAGCAGTTTTATACGGCTAAATAAGCCCCAAATGCACTCCTACAACGTTTACAACCTCTGCATTCAATTGTAAGCAAGTTATAGAACACATGTTAATGATAGCACACTTACCCGGGACTAAAGTTATTATATTTTGATCGATGCTATGTATTATAATAGTACATTAAAATTTACTGTAGCCAATATTTACTGAAAAAGGAGCTTTTCAAACGTTCTAACGCACCTTAATATTATACTATTAAACTTGATTTTATGGAGGAAAAAAATATAATATAGAGTTTTCTTATGGCTAAATAAGCTCCAAATACACTCCTACAACCTTTACAACATCTGCATTCAATGTAAGCAAGTTATAGAGCACCTGTTAATGATAGCACACTTACCGGGAGTAAAATTATTATATTTTAATCGACACTATGTATTATTGTAGTACAATAAAATTTTCTGTAGCCAATATTTACTGAAAAAAGAGCTTTTCAAACGTTCTAACGCACCCTAATACTGTACTATTAAACTTGATTTTATGGATGAAAAAAATGTAATATAGAGGTTTCTTATGGGCTAATAAGCTCCAAATACACTCCTACAACTTTTACAACCTCTGCATTCAATTGTAAGCAAGTTATAGAGCACCTGTTAATGATAGCACACTTACCGGGACTAAAATTATTATATTTTGATCGACACTATGTATTATTGTAGTACAATAAAATTTTCTGTACCCAAGATTTACTGAAAAACGCGCTTTTCAGACGTTCTAGCGCACCCTAATACTATACTATTAAACTTGAATTTATTGGATGCAGAAAATGTTAATATGGCAGTTTTATACGGCTAAATTAGCTCCTAATGACCTCCTACAACGTTTACAATCTCTGCAATCAATTCTAAGCAAGTTATAGAGTACGCGTTAATAATGGCACACTTACCATGACTAGTATTATTATATTTTGATCGACACTAAGTATTATGGTAGTACATTAAAATTTTCTGTAATCACTATTTACTGAAAAACGTGCTAATACTATACTATTAAGCTTGAATTTTTTGGATGCAGAAAAATGTAATATAGCAGTTTTATAGGCTAAATCAGCTCCAAATGCACCCCTACAACGTTTACAACCTCTGAAATAAATTGTCAGCAAGTTATAAAGTACCTGTTAATGATGGCACACTTACCAGGACTAGTATTATTATATTTTGATCGACACTATGTATTATAGTAGTACAATAAAAAATTTTGTAGTCAAAATTTACTGAAAAAGGTGCTTTTCAGACGTTCTAATGCACCTTAATACTATACTACTACACTTGAATTTTTTGGATACAGAAAAATTTAATATAACGGTTTTATAGGGCTAAACCAACCCCAAATGCACCCCTACAACGTTTACAATCTCTGAAATAAATTGTCAGCAAGTTATAGAGTAGCTGTTAATGATGGCACACTTGACGTTACTAAAATTATTATATTTTGATAGACACTATGTATTATAGTAGCAAAATAAAATTTTCTGTAGTCAATATTTACTGATAAACGTGCCTTTCAGACATTCTAACGCACTTTAATAATATACTAATAAACATGAATATTTGGATACAGAAAAATTTAATATAGCAGTTCATTCTGCTCAATAAGCCCCAAATGCAGCCCTACAACGTTTACAACCTCTGAAATAAATTCTAAGCAGGTTATATAGCAGTTGTTAATGATGGAACACTTGCCAGGACTAAAATTATTATATTTTGATAGACACTATGTATTATAGTAGTACAATAACATTTTCTGTAATCACTATTTACTGAAAAACGTGCTAATACTATATACTATTAAGCTTGAATTTGTTGGATGCAAAAAACGTTAATATTGCAGTTTTATACGGCTAAATAGTCCCCAAATGCACTCCTACAACGTTTACAACTTCTGCAATCAATTCTAAGCAAGTTATAGGGTACCTGTTGATGATGGCCCACTTACCAGGACTAAGATAAGTATATTTTGATCGACGCTATGTATAATAGTAGTACAATAAAAATTACTGTAGCCAATATTTACTGAAAAAGGAGCTTTTCAAACGTTCTAACGCACCTTAATACTATACTATTAAACTTGAATTTTATGGATGAAAAAATTATAATATAGCGGTTTCTTATGGCTAAATAAGCTCCAAATGCACTCCTACAACCTTTACAACCTCTGCATTCAATTGTAAGCAAGTTATAGAGCAGCTGTTGATGATGGCACACTTGCCAGGACTAAAATTATTATATTTTGATAGACACTATGTATTATAGTAATACAATAAAATTTTCTGTTGTATATATTTACTGAAAAAGGAGCTTTTCAGACGTAGTAACGCACCTTAATACTATACTATTAAACTTGAATTTATTGGATGCAGAAAAAGCTAATAAGGCAGTTTAATACGGCTAAATAAGCTCCAAATGCTCTCCGACAACGTTTACAATCTCTGCAATCAATTCTAAGCAAGTTATAGAGTACCTGTTAATTTAGGCACACTTACCATGACTAGTATTATTATATTTGATCCACACTAACTATTATGGTAGCACATTAAAATTTTCTTTAGTCAATATTTACTGATAAAGGAGCTTTTCAGACGTTCTAACGCACCTTAATACTATACTATTAAACTTGAATTTATTGGATTAAGAAAAAGTTAATATGGCAGTTTAATACGGCTAAATAAGCTCCAAATGCACTCCTACAACGTTTACAATCTCTGCAATCAATTCTAAGAAAGTTATAGAGCTCCTGTTAATGATAGCACACTTACCGGGACTAAAATATTATATTTTGATCGACACTATGTATTATAGCAGTACAAAAATTTTTTCTGTAGTCTATATTTACTGAAAAAGGAGCTTTTCAGACGTACTAACGCACCTTAATACTATACTTTTGAACTTGAATTTTTTGGATGCAGAAAAATTTAATATAGCAGTTTTATACCACTAAATAAGCTCCAAATGCACTCCTACAACGTTTACAGCTTCTGCAATCAATTCTAAGCAAGTTATAGGGTACCTGTTGATGATGGCAACACTTACCAGGACTAATATAAGTATATTTTGATCGACGCTATGTATAGTAGTAGTACAATAAATTTACTGTAGCCAATATTTACTGAAAAAGGAGCTTTTCAAACGTTCTAACGCACCTTAATACTATACTATTAAACTTGAATTTTATGGATGAAAAAATTATAATATAGCGGTTTCTTATGGCTAAATAAGCTCCAAATACACTCCTACAACCTTTACAACCTCTGCATTCAATTGTAAGCAAATTATAGAGCACCTGTTAATGATAGTACACTTACCGGGACTAAATTATTATATTTTGATCGACACTATGTATTATTGTAGTACAATAAAATTTTCTCTTGCCAATATTTACTGAAAAACGTGTTTTTAGACGTTCTAGCGCACCTTAGTACTACACTAATAACTATGAATTTTTGGATACAGAAAAATTTAATATAGCAGTTTTATACGGCTAAATAAGCCCCAAATGCAACCCTACAACGTTTACAACCTCTGAAATAAATTCTAGGCCAGTTATAGAGCAGCTGATAATGATGGCACACTTGCCAGGACTAAAATTATTATATTTTGATAGACACTATGTATTATAGTAGTACAATAAAATTTTCTGTTGTATATATTTACTGAAAAAGGAGCTTTTCAGACGTAGTAACGCACCTTAATACTATACTATTAAACTTGAAATTATTGGATGCAGAAAAAGTTAATAAGGCAGTTTAATACGGCTAAATAAGCTCCAAATGCACTCCGACAACGTTTACAATCTCTGCAATCAATTCTAAGCAAGTTATAGAGTACCTGTTAATTTAGGCACACTTACCATGACTAGTATTATTATATTTTGATCGACACTAACTATTATGGTAGCACATTAAAATTTTCTTTAGTCAATATCTACTGATAAAGAAGCTTTTCAGACGTTCTAACGCACCTTAATACTATACTATTAAACTTGAATTTATTGGATGCAGAAAAAGTTAATATGGCAGTTTTATACGGCTAAATAAGCTCCAAATGCACTCCTACAACGTTTACAATCTCTGCAATCAATTCTAAGCAAGTTAGAGGGCACCTGTTGATGATGGCACACTAACCAGGACTAAGATAAGTATATTTTGATCGACGCTATGTATTATAGTAGTACAATAAAATTTACTGTATCCAATATTTTCTGAAAAAGGAGCTTTTCAAACGTTCTAACGCTCCTTAATACTATACTATTAAACTTGAATTTTATGGATGAAAAAAGTGTAATATAGCGGTTTCTTATGGCTAAATAAGCTCCAAATACACTCTTACAACCTTTACAACCTCTTCGTTCAATTGTAAGCAAGTTATAGAGCATCGGTTGATGATAGCACACTTACCGGGACTAAAATTATTATATTTGATCGACACTATGTATTATTGTAGTACAATAAAATTTTCTGTAGCCATTATTTACTGAAAAACGTGCTTTTCAGACGTTCTAGCGCACCTTAATACTATACTATTAAACTTGAATTTATTGGATGCAGAAAAAGTTAATATGCAGTTTTATACGGCTAAATAAGCTTCAAATGCAGCCCTACAACGTTTACAATCTCTGCAATCAATTCTAAGCAAGTTATAGAGTACCTGTTAATGATGGCACACTTACCAGGACAAAAATTATTATATTTGATCGACACTATGTATTATTGTAGTACAATAAAATTTTCTGTAGCCATTATTTACTGAAAAACGTGCTTTTCAGACGTTCTAGCGCACCTTAATACTATACTATTAAACTTAATTTATTGGATGCAGAAAAAGTTAATATGGCAGTTTTATACGGCTAAATAAGCTTCAAATGCAGCCCTACAACGTTTACAATCTCTGCAATCAATTCTAAGCAAGTTATAGAGTACCTGTTAATGATGGCACACTTACCAGGGCTAGTATTATTATAATTTGATCGACACTAAGTATTATGGTAGTACATTAAAATTTTCGGTAGTCGATATTTACTGATAAAAGAGTTTTTCAGACCGTACTAGCGCACTTTAATACTATACTATTAAACTTGAATTTATTCGATGCAGAAAAAGTTAATATAGTCTCGTTTTGGATATCGAATGAGAAAGACGTGTATACAGGTGATCCGTATGCAAGTGCAATTATAAAGGAATTCACAGTGTTTGGTTTCTGTGTGGTGATGATGACTTAAACAAACGTTGCCTACAGATAAGTACCATATGTTTCGCTTTTACTTTGATTAGATTAGGATTTTATTTAATTTTTTGGTGAAAACCTGCATTTTGCGCTAACACGTGGTTTTGTTAATCGCATTCTCCACGCGCACTCGGCGCGTGGGGGTGCTTCGTTTTGTGTACATTGCATCGCAGTGCAGTTTATTAAGATGAATAACCTACCAAATAATATTCTAATTGCTTCTGGGGATGGAGGCGTAGTAATTCAACTGAGTCTGTAACAGTAAATACAAATACACAGTCCTTTCCGACTGTTGTTAAAGAATTTAGCAGTTCTAAATTTGTTTTTCCCGATCGTGAGCAAGCTATCATTTTAGATGCCATCGAAAATACCCAAAAGAATGATTACATCATTGCAGTTGGGGAGTTAGTTGGTCCAAAAAACGTGATTTTTGCCTCTCGTGTTTCTAACAACAGGATTTGCATCTATTTAGCGTCAAAAGATATAGTTAATTTATTTATGTCCAACAAGGGTGGCATAACAATAAACGAATCATTTATTCCTGCTCGTAGATTGGTGTCACCAGCTAAACGCATAGTTATTAGTAGCTTCAGCGTACTTATGCGAACGCTTTGTCCGTCCGTCCGTCTGTCTGTCTGTCTGGATCGCCTGTAACTTTCGAACGGCTACAGATATCGAAATTGTGAAAGGGGGCAAAGTTGTTGCTAAAGTCCCGAGCACCTTCATGCGCTATTTGGTTTTGGCGAAAGGTGGCGATTTTCCACTTTGCAAACAAAATTTCCAAGCATTTTAGCACGGTGGCGGCTCGTTCACTTGGCGCCATCTACAGAACTTCGGTGGTCACGTTTTGAACTACACATTCTGGGTGCGCTATAATTCCACTTGGCGCCATCTACAGAACTTCGGTGGTCACGTTCTGAAGCTACTCTTTAGATCTGTAATTGAGCAGTTTATTTCTAATGTTTCCCCGTGCCTGCCGCACGAAATAATAGAGAAAGGAATAAAACGTTTAGGTTTAAAAACTGTGTCTCCTATCAATTTTATAGGAGCTGGCCTGAATAAACAAGAGTATAAACACGTCCTTAGTTTCCGCAGACAGGTTTATATTATCCTCGAAGAAAATGATGTCTTACCAGAGTCTATCTTAGTTCAATATAAACAAAATTCATTTAGAAATTTTTTTATTACGGACGAAATTAGGTGTTTTACGTGCAAAAAAAAATAGGACACATTGCTATTAAATGTCCAACTTTATCTGACAACAATAACGTGATAAACACTACTGCCGATATTCATAGGGACCCAGAACAAACGTCAGTAGTAAATAATAGCACGCAGGAAGTTAGATCGAATTTGAAACTTAACGAACTAATTGCTTAGTCCGATGTTGTTCATAGCGGTTCGGTAAGAAATTCAGGAGCCGTAAAACGCCAAGCTCCCTCATCTACAGAATCAGATATCATATCTCTAGATGAGGTTTCAGTAAATGATAAGCAAGAAGACCCTGTAGAGCAAAGTAAAGATTCAACATCGAAATTTGAGTTTATTAAACCGAAATCCAAAAGATTAAAGGAAAACACAAACTCAGATGATAGTACTTCATACTCTGAGTTTAAAAAAATGTTTGACGACGACATTGAAGTGATTAATTTTGAAAAATTTTGCGAATTCCTAACAATCGTCAAAGGCAAACAAGATGTTTTAACAGTTGCTAAGGCATTCACGTCTGACATAGAATCGCTATTAGATTTAATTGTCAAGGGCATTCGTGTTGTAAATTCAAATACCCTAAAATCACGGCTAAAACGATTGATAAAAAAGATTAATAAAAACTCTGAGTATGAAATAGGTCAACTTAGCTCATCGCAAGATGAAACAGATGGTTACACAGATCCTCAGGGATATGCATCGGAGTCTTCCGATGTAATTGTTTAAAATGTCTGTCTATGTCTTCTTATCTTTATCGCTTACCTATTACGTTTTTTCATCAACGAGAGTTTTCACCTCTTGCCGTTATAATGGCTAATTTTAATTTAAATATAATTCAGTGGAATGCTCAATCTGTCCCAGCTAAAAGGGAAAATTTAGAAAGATACTTGTAGAATATAATATCGACGTAGCCTTAATTAGTGAAACTTGGTTTAAGCCTCAGTATAAAATATCTTTAAAAAACTATAATATTCAGAGATGTGACCGCAATGACGGTTATGGTGGCGCCGCAATATTAATCAACAAAACTATTTCCTTCACACCCATTAACTTTCCAAATAAAATTAATAATGTCAATATATGTGGTGTATTTCTACCGCAAGTAAAGATATCGTTTATTTCGATTTATCGTCCAAATCATGCAAACTTAAGCTACAACGATTACGACAGTTTATTCTCACAGGCTATCTCCCCGTTTATTTTTGGTGGAGATTTCAATGCTCACCACACCTTCTTCGGTTCGTCTAAGTCCGAAAATCCTGGAAACATACTCTTAAAGTCAATCGACAAGCATAACCTAATTGTTCTTAATGACGGTTTCCCAACAAAAATAAACAGACCAAATGAAAATATCTCAGCTATTGACATTACCTTAACCTCACCGGTTCTGGCCCCAAAAATCTGTTGGAATGTTTTAGAGGATACCTACTGTTCCGACCATTTTCCCATTCTCATTACGTTGGAGACAAGTGATATTGGAAATAAAACGATTTATCCAAGCAGAAAATGGAAAATTGATTCAAACAAGTTGCGATCCTATCACGACTACCTTTTAAGATACTCGGATATTGACAACATTCAGTTACGCTCAGCGCAAGATAAATTTATATTCATCCGAGACATCATGGAGGAGGCTGCGGAAAATACATTTAAAAAACTGAAACCCTCACTCATTAAAGGAAAACCACCACCACCATGGTGGGACGAGGATTGTTCCAAAATTGTAGAGGAACGTAAGAAGGTACTAAAACAGTATAAAAATAACGCAACTCTAGAAAATTTCATCAAAGTCCAAGAAACATTTGCGTATGCAAAAAGGTTTTTAAAGAAAAAGAAACGACAAGGCTGGATTTCTTTTTGCAACAGTCTTAATAAAGATTCACCTTGTAAAGACATTTGGCAGTCGATTAGGAAATTTCAGAGGATTAGAGTACATGTTAAAAATATAAACGAGAACTGGATTCCATGTCTTCTTCAAACTTTGACACCACCCCCCCTTCAGCCAGCAACCTATTACCTTATTGCTCGAATTCTGATAATGATAATTTTTTAAGTACTCAGTTTTCAATGTTAGAACTCCAACAAGCACTAAGCATTCCCCAAAACAGTGCCCCAGGGTTTGATAACATGTCTTATGTTTTGATCAATCAACTTCCATCAAATATTCAGCAAGTGCTATTATCAGTTTTTAATTCCATGTGGGTAGAGGGTGTAATAATCCAGGATTTGAAGAATGTTGTGGTTGTTCCTATTCTAAAGCCTGGTTGCGATGCTCAAGCAGCATCCTATCGACCTATATCTTTATTGTCGTGTGTGCTTAAAACATATGAGAAAATTATTAAGAGACGACTCGAATGGTGGATGGCAGTGAATAATATTCTCCCATCCCAGCAATATGGGTTTCGTAAATTAATGGGTACTATCGATGCTGTAACCGATCTTATCACAGAAATTCAAAGGAGTTTTTCTCATAACCATTATCTAAGCACAATTTTCTTGGATATTAAAAATGCATATAACTGTGTAAATTTGGATATATTGGAAAACAAATTAGTATCTTTAGGTTTGCCAATGTTTGTGGCACGGAATATAACAAACTTATTTAGAGATCCCAGGTTGTATATCAGGACTAATAAAAATCAATTAATAGGTCCCAGAACTGTATCAATATGTCTGCCTCAGAGCTCTATTTTGAGTCCTACTCTTTTCAATTTGTATACGGCCGAGTTTCACAAATTTTTGATTCGTCTGTTAAAACTATCCAATATGCTGATGACATATGCATAGTTTCGTCTCACAAATCTTTGGATAATCTCAAAAGTAACACAAAAGTGGTTAGAGCGTAATGGTTTCGAGTTATCTAGTCAAAAAACGAATGTGGTATTTTTTTCTCGACACAGGAACTTTCCAGAAACTTCCATTATCTTAGGAGATATTAAGCTTCCAATTAAAGAATCCGTTAAATACCTAGGATTCATAATCGACAATAAGTTAAATTGGGTTCAACATATCAATTATATTACTGCAAAATGTGAGAAGTATTTGAACCTTCTTCGTATGATGACAAAGGTTAGATGGGGAGCGGATGTTACAATCGCACGCAACTTTTATAACGCATGCATTCGTTCGCATCTCGAATTTGGCTGTATTTTGTTTGGTTCCGCTAGTAAGGGACAATTTATGTCGCCTTAAGGTTGTTCAAAATAAGGCTCTTCGTATTTGTGTTGGGGCAATGGGTTCTACTCCAATTGAAGCGTTGCACGTAGAAGCGGAAGAACCTCCATTGGATTTACGTCGACAGTTCATGGCTGTTAAATATGTTATAAAACTGAAAACTAGCAGTTCAAATACTATATATAACAATATTCACTCCCTTTCGGTTTTGGATTTGGTGAATAAATAAAATTAATAAAGTTAATATGGCAGCTTTATACGGCTAAATAAGCTCCAAATGCACTCCTACAACGTCTACAATCTCTGCAATCAATTCTAAGCAAGTTATAGAGTACCTGTTAATGATGGCACACTTACCATGACTAGTTTTATTATATTTTGATCGACACTAAGTATTATGGTAGTACATTAAAATTTTCTGTAGTCAATAATTACTGATAAAGGAGCTTTTCAGATGTTCTAACGCACCTTAATACTATACTAATAAACTTAAATTTTTGGATGCAGAAAAATGTAATATAGCAGTTTTATACGGCTAAATAAGCCCCAAATGCACTCCTATAACGTTTACTACTTCTGCAATCAATTCTAAGTAAGTTATAGGGCACCTGTTGATGATGGCACACTTACCAGGACTAAGATAAGTATATTTTGATCAACGCTATGTATTATAGTAGTACAATAAAATTTACTGTAGCCAATATTTACTGAAAAAGGAACTTTTCAAACGTTCTAACGCACCTTAATACTATACTATTAAACTTGAATTTTATGGATGAAAAAAATATAATATAGCGGTTTCTTATGGCTAAATAAGCTCCAAATGCACTCCTACAACCTTTACAACCTCTGCATTCAATTGTAAGCAAGTTATAGAGCACCTGTTAATGATAGCACACTTACCGGGACTAAAATTATTATATTTTGATCGACACTATGTATTATTGTAGTACAATAAAATTTTCTGTAGCCAATATTTACTGAAAAACGTGCTTTTCAGACGTTCTAGCGCACAGTATTACTATTAAACTTGAATTTATTGGATGCAGAGAAAGTTAATATGGCAGTTTTATACGGCTAAATAAGCTCCAAATGCACTCCTACAACGTTTACAATCTCTGCAATCAATTCTAAGCAAGTTATAGAGTACCTGTTAATGATAGCACACTTACCAGGACTAGTATTATTATATTTTGATCGACACTAAGTATTATGGTAGTACATTAAAATTTTCTTAGTCAATATTTACTGATAAAAGAGCTTTTCAGACGTTCTAACGCACCTTAATACTATACTAATAAACTGAAATTTTTTGGATGCAGAAAAATGTAATATAGCAGTTTTACACGGCTAAATAAGCCCCAAATGCACTCCTACAACGTTTACAACATCTGCAATCAATTCTAAGCAAGTTATAGGGCACCTGTTGATGATGGCACACTTACCAGGACTAAAATCATTATATTTTGATCGACGCTATGTATTATAGTAGTACAATAAAATTTACTGTAGCCAATATTTACTGAAAAAGGAAATTTTCAAACGTTCTAACGCACCTTAGTACTATACTAATAAACTTAAATCTTCTTGGATGCCGAAAAATGTAATATAGCAGTTTTATACGGCTAAATAAGCCCCAAATGCACTCCTACAACGTTTACAACTTCTGCAATCAATTCTAAGCAAGTTATAGTGCACCTGTTGATGATGGCACACTTACCAGGATTAAGATAAGTATATTTTGATCGACGCTATGTATAATAGTAGTACAATAAAATTGACTGTAGCCAATATTTACCGAAAAACGAGCTTTCAGACGTTCTAACACACCTTAATACTATACTATTAAACTTGAATTTTATGGATGAAAAAATTATAATATAGCGGTTTCTTATGGCTAAATAAGCTCCAAATACACTCCTACAACCATTACAACCTATGCATTCAATTGTAAGCAAGTTATAGAGCACCTGTTAATGATAGCACACTTACCGGTACTAAAATTATTATATTTTGTTCGACACTATGTATTATTGTAGTACAATAAAATTTTCTGTAGCCAATATTTACTGAAAAACGTGCTTTTCAGAGGGTCTAGCGCACCTTAATACTATACTATTAAACTTAAATTTATTGGATGCAGAACAAGTTAATATGACAGTTTTATACAACTAAATAAGCTCCAAATGCACTCCTACAACGATTACAATCTCTGCAATCAATTCTAAGCAAGTTATAGAGTACCTGGTAATGATGGCACACTTACCATGACTAGCATTATTATATTTTGATCGACACTATGTATTATTGTAGTACAATAAAATTTTCTGTAGCCAATATTTACTGATAAACGTGCTTTTTAGACTTTCTAGCGCACCTTGATACTATACTATTAAACTTGAATTTATTGGATGCAGAAAATGTTAATATGGCAGTTTTATACGGCTAAATAAGCTCCAAATGCACTCCTACAACGTTTACAATCTCTACAATCAATTCTAAGCAAGTTATAGAGTACCTGTTAATGATGGCACATTTACCATGACTAACATTATTATATTTTGATCGACACTAAGTATTATTGTAGTACAATAAAATTTTCTGTAGCCAATATTTACTGAAAAACGTGCTTTTCAGAGGTTCTAGCGCACCTTAATACTATACTATTAAACTTAAATTTATTGGATGCAGAAAAAGTTAATATGGAAGTTTTATACGGTTAAATAAGCTCCAAATGCTCTCCTACAACGTTTACAATCTGTGCAGTCAATTCTAACCAAGTTATAAGGTACCTGTTAATGATGGCACACTTACCAGGACAAAAATTATTATATTTTGATCGACACTATGTATTATTGTAGTACAATAAAATTTTCTGTAGCCAATATTTACTGATAAACGTGCTTTTTAGACTTTCAAGCGCACCTTGATACTATACTATTAAACTTGAATTTATTGGATGCAGAAAATGTTAATATGGCAGGTTTATACGGCTAAATAAGCTCCAAATGCACTCCTACAACGTTTACAATCTCTACAATCAATTCTAAGCAAGTTATAGAGTACCTGTTAATGATGGCACATTTACCATAACTAACATTATTATATTTTGATCGACACTAAGTATTATTGTAGTACAATAAAATTTTCTGTAGCCAATATTTACTGAAAAACGTGCTTTTCAGAGGTTCTAGCGCACCTTAATAGTATACTATTAAACTTAAATTTATTGGATGCAGAAAAAGTTAATATGGAATTTTTATACGGTTAAATAAGCTCAAAATGCACTCCTACAACGTTTACAATCTCTGCAGTCAATTCTAACCAAGTTATAAGGTACCTGTTAATGATGGCACACTTACCAAGACAAAAATTATTATATTTTGATCGACACTATGTATTATTGTAGTACAATAAAATTTTCTGTAGCCAATATTTACTGATAAACGTGCTTTTTAGACTTTCTAGCGCACCTTGATACTATACTATTAAACTTGAATTTATTGGATGCAGAAAATGTTAATATGGCAGTTTTATACGGCTAAATAAGCTCCAAATGCACTCCTACGATGTTTACAATCTCTGCAATGTCTCGTAATTAGCAAGGGTTTTTTTAATAATAATCGAAGCTAACATACTGCAGCCAGTATAAAAAGCAGCATATGAGCAAGAATGCGGTAAACTTATGCGGCGGCGTTTTAAAATTACCATACGCCATAATGTATTTTTGAGTCAACTAGACATGGGATTTTTCAATTAGGTACATTTTATATATCGAGAGATCCAAAAAAAAACCGTTCCTCAGCGGGCTGTGGAAATTCAACGTATGAATAATATGTTGGTGACACTGTACGTCAATGTCAAATTCGAGGTTATCAGGAAAATGACGCAAATCCTAACCTGCTAACCTCGAATTTGACATTGACGTACAGTGTCACCAACATATTATTCATACGTTGAATTTCCACAGCCCGCTGAGGAACAGTTTTTTTTGGATCTCTCGATATGTGTTTTCCGTTGTTTAAATGTTGTTATCGGATCTTGTCCGTTTAATTAAATTCCTCACTCAAAAACATAATTTTCTGGACCTAACGTCTGTTACACTTGCACGGATCGTTTAAAACAACCAAATTGAAATGGATAAATAATCATTATGAACCAATATCGTCTATACTAATAAACTTAAATTTTCTTGGATGCAGAAAAATGTAATATAGCAGTTTTATACTACTAAATAATCCCCAAATGCACTCCTACAACGTTTACAACTTCTGCAATCAATTCTAAGCAAGTTATAGGGCACTTGTTGATGATGGCACACTTACCAGGATTATGATAAGTATATTTTGATCGACGCTATGTATTACAGTAGTACAATAAAATTTACTGTAGCCAATATTTACTGAAAAAGGAGCTTTTCAAACGTCCTAACGCACCTTAATACTATACTAATAAACTTAAATCTTCTTGGATGCCGAAAAATGTAATATAGCAGTTTTATACGGCTAAATAAGCCCCAAATGCACTCCTACAACGTTTACAACTTCTGCAATCAATTCTAAGCAAGTTATAGGGCACCTGTTGATGATGGCACACTTACCAGGATTAAGATAAGTATATTTTGATCGACGCTATGTATTATAGTAGTACAATAAAATTTACTGTAGCCAATATTTACTGAAAAAGGAGCTTTTCAAACGTTCTAACGCACCTTAATACTATACTATTAAACTTGAATTTTATGGATGAAAAAAATATAATATAGCGGTTTCTTATGGCTAAATAAGCTCCAAATGCACTCCTACAACGTTTACAATCCCTGAAATCAATTCTAAGCAAGTTATAAGGTATTTGTTAATGATGGCACACTTAGCAGGACAAAAATTATTATATTTTGATCGACACTAAGTATTATGGTAGTACACTAAAATTTGCTGTAGCCAATATTTACTGAAAAAGGAGCTTTTTAAACGTTCTAATGCACTTTAATACTATACTATTAAACTTGAAATTTATGGATGAAAAAAATGTATTATAGCGGTTTTTTATGGCTAAATAAGCTCCAAATGCACTCCTACAACCTCTACAACCTCTGCATTCAATTGTGAGCAAGTTATAGAGCACCTGTTAATGATAGCACACTTACCGGGACTAAAATTATTATATATTTTTTTTTTGTTAAGGGCATCAGCTTCTGTGGCTATTAGCCCTTTTGTGTCTTCGTATCTCATGTTAGGTTTTCTTTAAATTAACTCAATTAATTCAGTTTTCTTCAAGAAATTTAAGATTTGGGAGCTGGCTACGGTGTCATGTGGCTGTTCTTCATTGAATCCTCTAACCCGCCTATATTTGTTGCATTCTAATAAGATGTGGTTTACACTCAACGGCATGTTGCAGTCGCTGCATATCGGCCGATTTTCTCTTAACAATAGAAATCTATGAGTCATGCATGTATGTCCCGTTCGAATCCTCGTTAACGCAACCTGGTCTTTTCGTGCTATATGTTTGGGGTAGGTAAAAAGACCTACCGCTGGTAGAAAATTTTTGAGGTACGTTCTACAGTTGCTCCAAAACTCCTGAAATTTTACAAATATTAACTTTTTAATGTATAACCGCATATCTTTTATAGTGCATGATGAATCGGGTGTAGTGTTAATTCCAGCAGCAGCATCTTTTGCGGCGGAGTCTACCCTTTCATTGCCAGCTATGCCAGTGTGGCTTGGTATCCATATAAACGTTAATTTTTTGTTGGATTTCAGTACTGTGGTGCACAGAGATTTGATACTTATTATCACTGGCTCCAATGTAAAAGGATTGCTTAAAGCTTCAAGCACAGACAAAGAATCTGTGCAAATTGCAAATGAAGAATGATTGCTTTCTACGCAAAGCCGGAGTGCTGCTAGGATGGCAAAAGACTCGGAGGTAAATATGCTGGCGAAATTGGGAAGAGAACGTTTAATTATAGTATCTCCGTAACTTATTGCATACCCAGTGCCTGTATCACATTTAGAAACATCCGTAAAAATCAACTGATGAATTAGCGATAGATATAATTGTTTGAGCATGCTGGGAGTTACGTCTTTTTTATTTATTTTTAGGAGATCTAGTCTAATTTTTGGTATTTTATTGAACCATGGTGGTTCTACCTCTTTTTCAGGTTTGTGCAGTTGGTGTTCTGTAAGACCGAGAGTCGTCATTGCAGTTGCTGATCGAAACGATGATGACTTATGTCTTGTACTTTCTTGTTGGTATCGACTAGAAAAAGTATTATCCTTGAAGAGAGCCAGAACAGGATGTGTGAGATGTGCATGCAATCGTATTCGGTATGAGGCAATAATCAGTTAGCGCCTTAAATTTAGAGGTAATAGTCCAGAATCTGCGTATAAGCTTGCAGTTGGACAAGTAGGGAATGCTCCTATGGCATATCTGATACCACGGTTATGAATGACATTTAGGGGTGCCAATCTACTGCATTTTGCAGAAGCGTATGCTGTTACGGTATTAAATGCTCAGATCGACATTGATCAAGAGCACTGTCAAGAATCGGGTACAAACTACAGGGTTCGCCGGCTTTACTAAAAAGAACAGATCTTAATGTGTTGGAGCAGATTTCGTGGCTCCGATTCCTCGCACTTGGCTCAGTCGGGAAGGCGTGGTTCGAGAGTACAAAGAAAAACCGGCGGGGTACTTACCCTAAAGCTTGCTTAAAAGAATTGCCTAAGGCGCCACTCGTTTTGATAAATTAACAGCCCTCGTGACCCAAAACGAGAAATATCACAGGGCTCTACTAAAGATTCGCTGGGTTAGCTGCAAACTGCCTGCTCCTCGCCGTCGCTCACCAAGCTCCCTCCAGGCCGGCTGGTACAAAATGCAGGGTGGCCGTGAAACAGATACCTTACCTTAAAATTGGCCACCCTCCTAGAAGATCAACACAAAAGAAAACTGACACTAGCCCAAGTCTTAGGGCTTGCTTCTCAAAAGAGACATGTTTTGGCTTTACACTTAGTACAGGTGGCCTTGGCCAATTACGGGTAGAAGACCCCAAAGGTTTCTCAAATGCTACTAATAAAATAGGCTGTCTTTAACAAATTAGTATTTAATAATCAAAACACACAATGAATTTCAAGTTGATTTTACATACGATACACCCTAACTGAAAATTATCGGGTCCCAAGCAAGAGCTACCTTAATGGCTAATTACAAAACAAAAATTACATTGTTACAAAAAAAACAACAATTTTCCCACAACTCACACATAATCAAATAAGGTTTCCTTTATAATATTAGCCGGCGCAAAGTTCAAAACGAAATGCAGCGTACACTAGGCATCCAGGCACTTTCATAGTACACGACGGAATACAATAAACAATACACAGCGAGATACAATAAACAAAATCGGGCCTACCTCGAGTCAAAACATGCTTCAGGTGTGGTCAGTGAACCTTACAGGGCAGGAATCCGGAGGAGCTCAGCGGCGGCAGCAATTACAGCACCCACAGCTTTGAAGACGGTGAGGTCGGAAATTCGGCTGGAGTTCCCCTTACGAACAATCTCCAAGGGCGGCGGTGAAGATAGCACGACGTAACCGGATCTGCAGATGCAAAACTTCCCAATACGAGAATGGAGGCTTGAAGAAGAAGCGTCTTATCTTGATGTGCAACAGTGCAAAATTGTTCTTCTCATAATCCAATGAGCAAGAACTCCAAAACGAAAGGACACCTCGTCGCCCCACAAATACGTTGTACTAAAACATTGCCTCCCTCGGCAGTCAAGATTCCGACGAACTTTGCCATGGTGATAACGGCACGATAGAAACTCCATTAATTGCCGCGCGAAAACCACCCAATACATTCTTACTTAAGCACGAAACAACATAACTTCCCCCCGGCTCCGAGGACCGGGGTGTGAACTTCACCACACAACTGTCTTATTCGGGGGTTCGCTACTAATTAATTCTTCAAATGCACAGGGCTTAAGAACAACGTAACGGAAAAAAAGTTTTGAACTCCAAAATTAATAATCCCACATGCACGGTTGACTAAGGGTTTATCAAACTTTATTTCCCATGGTCCCAAACCTGGACGTAAAATGCGTGGGCTGAAAACACCACAAAGAAGGCTTTAGCGGGTGATGCAATTGCTGAATTGGCAAAAGATAAGGCTTAAAGGAAAGTTTCCCACAATGAACGAAAGCTACTGCGTATCGGATTAAAATTCAAGGGCTTAAATATCAAATTACAAGAACAACAAGAAGCAATACGCGGAACTCGAAGCGTTAACCCGCATTATCGGCAATACGAACTCAAAGAAGGAATTCACGGTCACGAGCATCTAAACGCTGGCTAAAATGAATTTGAATATAAGCTAGTACAGGGCCGAATCCAGTGAAATTTTAAATAGAATAATTTCAGCTTAAATGCACTAATAACACCCAATTGTGGAATTAATGACAAGGATAGCTTAATGACGTCAAAATCACTTAACAATGCAACACATCCATAGTCGATTCTGGAGAGTATAAGACTTTTATGTAGGAGTAGAAGGACGTCCCGGTTTGAGCCCCAGTTGGTATGGGATAAACTCTTCATAATATTAAGGATTCTCTTACACGAACAGATTAGTTTATCAATGTGAGCTTTCCATGTGAGTTTTTTGTCCAAGAAGACTCCTAGATATTTAAATGTTTCTACATTTTCTATTTCCTGTTCTGCTAATCTAAATTTAGGGATGGCAGTGCAGGTAGATCTCTTTCTGCAGAAGTGCATTGATTTAGTTTTTGTTGTAGATATAGACAGATTGCGACCAGAAAGCGCTTGTGATAGTTGGTTAAAGCTAGCTTGCAAGGTTGTTTGAATAACCTCATTTGAATTACTAACTTTAAACAAAACTATATCGTCCGCATATGCACAGTAACACACAGATTTACTAATAGAAGAAAGAACAGAATTAGTTGCAACTAAAAATAGGGTAGCACTTAGTGGAGATCCTTGCGGTGTTCCGTGCGTCAGATTATAAGTATCTGATAGAACATCACCAATTCTGACGTTAATGGTTCTGTTGCGTAGAAAGCGTTCTATTGCTATCGGCAGGCTTCCTCTGAGCCCCCAGTCATATAGTTGACGAAGTACGTCATAATGTCGTATCGTATTAAACGCATTTTTGATATCAATAAAGATAGCAGAAGCGTGGAGATTGTGGAGGAAACAGTTGTTCATTACGTTTTCAATAAACACTATAGCATCCGTGGTTGAGCGACCTTTCCTAAACCCAAACTGATAACGAGCTAGTAAGTTTCGTTGTTCTAATATCCAACATAATCTATAGTTAATCATCCTTTCTAGCAGTTTACCAATGCAATTAGTAAGCGATATCGGTCTGAAGTGTGCTAGTTCTGTCGGATTGTGCACCTTAGGAATTGGGATTACAATGGCACTATGCCAAGATTCAGGCAAGTCTCCATCATGCCAGATATTATTTAGTAGTTTCAGAAGACAATGTTTTATTTTTTTAGGCAAGTGTGTAATGAAGCTTATCGGAATAGAATCGGGACCCGGAGCGTTGCTTTTGGCTTTTGCGATAGCCTGTTCAAATTCGTCTATCGTAAATGGAGAGTTATAAGGAAGATTGTGGTAAGTACTAAAATTGAAATTTGGTATAATGTTCTCTACTATATCTATATTACACGATTGAGAAAAGAATTCTGCAATACTATTTGCAATTTCCTTTTGATTGGATATGATTCTATCGTCGATAGATAGTAATGAGATAGAAGCGTGTGATGCATACCCCTTTATAGATCTAACTTTCTTCCAGACCTCTGTGATAGACGTATCTCTGCTAAGTGAAGATATATAATTTTTCCACGATTCCTTTTTGGCAGTTCTAATCGTTCTTCGACTAGCAGCTCTTTTTTGTTTAAAGAAAATAAGGTTTTCTTGGGTAGGATGCCGTTTAAATAGTTGTAATGCGCGTTTCTTCTCCTTAATTGCAGTTTTTACTTCACCACACCACCAAGGCACAGGACGTCTAGGTAGGAATCCACCTGAGCGTTTCGGAATGCATCGATTAGCTACATCACACAGTAAGTTAGTGATTTCACCAATTGAAGAATAATATTCAATTTGCCTTTCAGATTCTAATATACTCTGGAAACTGCGCCAATCGGCTTTATGGAGTAGCCATTTTTCTGCCAAGTAAGTTGCGTCTAGCCGAAGGTTTTCAAATTTTAGTGTAACTGGAAAGTGATCGCTATAATGGAGATCAGAATCAACAGACCATGATATTGTTGATAGAAGAGTAGCTGAACAAATGGACAGATCTATAGCAGAAAATGTGCCGTACCTTGAAGAAAAATGTGTAGCTGAGCTGGTATTTAATAAACCAATCGCTGGATCATCTAATAGTTCTTCGATAAGGCGACCAGCCTGGTTTAGCTCTGGGGAGCCCCATAAGGGGCTTTGGGCGTTGAAATCGCCCAGCAATAAAAACGGTTGTGGAAGTTGTACTATAAGGTCTGTAAGGTCTTGTGTAGTCCAGTTGAGGTAAGGTAGATATATTGAACATATAGTTATTTTTATAGGAAAGGTCATTTCAACGGCTACAGCTTGTAGATTGGTGTTAATGGGAAGATGTGAGACAACACAATTGTTTTTAATTAAAATGGCTACGCCTCCGTGGGCTCTTTCACCATCAGGTGTATCTTTTCTAAAGATATTGTAGTTTCGAAGTGTGGCTTCTTTTGATTGAAGAAATCTTGTTTCCTGAATACACAAGCAGAAAGGGGAGTATTCATGAATCAACATGTGGATTTCAGGCAATTTGTTGTAGAAGCCGTTACAGTTCCATTGTATCATATTATAGTGTTGAGTATTGTGTAACTGGTGTAGGTTATTGTTAGTCGATATAGCGTTATGCAAACTCGTGTGTTGTACACCATCGTTGTTAGTACGTAAATTGTTATTATTCATAATTAAAATATAATAAATAAGTATGTATAAAATTAATGAATAAATATAAATATAATTGTATCGACTAGAGTTTTTATCACAGTTGAGTATCACAGATTAATTTAAAAAGCTATTTCTTTTTGCGTGTAGACCCTTTAGGTCGACTTGTTTTTTTTAAATTGTTTCTTTTAGAACCAAACTGGAGTTCAAGCAGGGACCCTTTGGGGGAGATGCACTTCTCTTCCTCTTTTCAAAGGCTGTATGGGTATCCATACTTTCAGGCTCAGGTTGCGGAGAGTGTTTAGAGCTTCCAGGTTCTATTGGTGCCAGTGACAGTTCCGGTTGTAAACCAGTGTGAATTTGCGCATCTGCAGGCACGTTAGATGCATTTAACGCTGCTTTTATTACTTGCTCTATTTCTGTCTTCAGAATCTCCTTTATTTCCGGAATTATGGATTTTATAATATTTTCCTTGGTGACTATTTGCTGTGATGCTGCCTTAGCATAGGAGATGGTAAACATCTGCGGATGCAATTTCATTACTTCATACTTAGCATCGGTATAATTGCATTTATTTTCCGTTTTAAACTTTTGTATCTCCATCTCCCTTTTGTAGACAGGACAGTTCGTTGAGCGAGCTGAATGGCCTCCTTCACAGTTAATACATTTCATGGGTAACTCACAAGATTGGCCCTCATGAAGGGGTTTTCCACAAATGCATATTTGTGGTTGCCTGCAGTTAACCGACGAATGACCAAACTTTTGGCATCGGAAGCATCGTAGAGGTTGTGGAATAAATTGTCGTACGGGAAGACTGTAGAATGCTATATTAATCTTTGGTGGTAGTCTGGGTGTAGCAAATGTTAGTAGAAAGGATGCTGTTCCCTCCGCTACTCCATTTCTTCTGGTTGACATTTGTCTAACTTCAGTGACTCCAAATGATGCCAAAGCTTCTTTAATTTCACCAACACTGCAGTAGATCGGGACAAGTTATTACACCTTTGCAAAAATTTAAACTACCATGGGCGAAAGTTTGTACAGGGTAGCTAGCAAAAGTTTTTAAGTCCAATAAGACTTTGCTTTGTCGATCTGTAAATGTTTCGACTAAAAGACCTTCCCTTGTCTTGCTTACTGCTCTCACTTTTCCCACTGCCTCTGTAAGCCCTCTAGATATCATAAAAGGATTTACTTTTAAAAAGTCGCCATCTACTCTCTTTATTACAATAAATTTAGGTATCAAGTTACCATTTATTTTAACGGGATTTGGATCAACGGATCCACTTTTTTTATTAGAAGTGCCCAACGGGGTAAGAGTATGAGATGAGGGAGTTTTAGATGGGCCCTCGACCATCTCCAGAGAAACAACCGTGTCATTGCAGGATCTTGTTATAGCAGAGGATTGGGAGCTATTGCACTCCACAACATCCTCATACGTTTTATTTTGGAGACTGGTAGGTGTGTCTCCACCACCGCAAACGGCTTCCATAGAAGGAGGTCCCGGACTATTGGTCTCCATAGCCAATAAATAGGGAAGGAAACACTTCGGCCAAAACTAACGACTTGAAAGAACACCAAAACCAGTATTATACTTTCAAGCCCGTAATATATATAAAAAACAAGTGCGTTCGCACAGAACGGCCTGTGGATCCTCCATAGCAGGGCCCGCGCTGGTATGGAGCCGACTGTCCATGGTCACTGAACAATAGTGCCGTGGATCTCTAACTCCAACCCATCCAAGCTTTGGCCGGCCAGACCTACCATCCCACGCCGGGATCCGGGTTTACGGCGACATGGGCACGCTTCAAGATAAGAAGGACAACGAGGAAGAACACGACACCTACATGAACAGGGACTTTCACAACCGGGTGGTCTGGATACTTGCTGGGTAGACCACCCTTTCCAGCAAGGATTGTTTATCGAGGTTTTCTCCTCTAGTCCTTTTAGTCGCCTTTCACGACAGGCAGGACATACCGTGGTTGTATTCTAACCCCCCAACCACTGGGGTCAGTTTTTAATGTTTTCCATAATTTTGATTTATCATTTCTGTTAAATATGAAATTAAAATAAGCTTTTTTCTCGTTACTTG
The DNA here is from genome assembly GCA_940337035.1 of Agriotes lineatus. Taxonomy (NCBI): domain Eukaryota; kingdom Metazoa; phylum Arthropoda; class Insecta; order Coleoptera; family Elateridae; genus Agriotes; species Agriotes lineatus. Next base: position 85,479 of record CALNHX010006541.1, read on the forward strand.
TCGTTCGCGTTGTTAAATTCCTCAAGGATTTATAATACTCCCAATGATGAGGTAATTTAGTTTTTCTAAAACGAGCTTTTGCTTTGTCGCGCAATTTCATGAGAAACTTAAGATTGTCAGTTAGCCAAGGAACATAAGGTTTTTGAAAACTGTGTCTAATTAAAGGAGCATGTCTGTTAAATAAATGTAAAATTAATTCGTTAAAATAATTCAATTTGTCGTTAATATTAGTGATTTTAAAAATTTCATGGAAAGGCAATGACTCTAAATCCTTGTAAAATGACACCAAATCAATTTTATTAAAATTACGAATAGTTTTTGTAATAGGTTTTATTGGCATTTGATTCGTGATAACATCACAAAAGATAAGATCGTGATCAGCTAAATGACAACCAACAACACCACTATCGCTCACCAATGAGAGGTCAGAAACCAGAATAAGATCTATAAGTGAAACTGAAACATTTGTAATTCTGGTTGGCTGATTTATAATTTGATGCAAGTCAAATGACGCTAAGATTTCTTGTAAATAAAGTGTTGATGGATTATCAGATTTAAAAAAATCAATATTAAAGTCACCGAAACATATTATATTTTCCGAGTATGGTAAACAAGCTGTTAAAGAATTTTCAAATTCATTTAAGAATGTTCGGTAACTGTGTTGATGCGGATTATAAACAGAGCCGACAATAAATTTTATTTTATTTAATGTAACGATAATCCAAATTTGTTCTATGTTGTTATTAACCATATCAACAACAGAATAATTTAATGTGTTACGTATGTATATTCCTACACCACCACCTCGACCATACCGATCATTTCGTAAAAAAGTAAAGCCTGTGATATAGATAAGATCAGTAGAAATATTTTCATTAAGCCATGTTTCAGAAACAGTCAGAATATCAATTTTTGTTCATAAATAAACAACCGTAAGTTATCAATTTTTGGCAATAACGATCTTATATTTACATGAGCTGCTCTGATGTTATTTTGCGGCATATGAGTTATATCGCTATAATTCCAGACATAAATTTAGTGTTGGAAACAAAATTTTGATAGCAGTACAATACAACTAAATAGATAAAGTAAATAAAACCTCTTGTCACAAATATACAACCAACAGCTGTGAAATACAAAATAAAGGACAAATAAAATATTGTATAACTAATCTGCTACGTTGAATTAAATCATATTATTTTCTGTAAATCCGCAAAAGAAGTAACTTTATTAATTGTGTTATTGCTTTTAACAAAAATATTTCCATTATTTGTGAACACGTTCTTATTTCCAATTTTTGCGGTAGCTTCTTTAACGATTAATAGTCGCTTTTGAGTAAGATCCTCCCTTATTACAACTCGTGTACCCTTTAGGCGGGATTTAGCACGAAATACAAGAGTTTTTACATTCCGACGACAAAATTTTACAATTATTGGCCTATGATCGCCTACCTTATTTTTCAAGCGGTGACTACAATCAATATCATTCACAGTTATATTGATATTTAACTTAGTACGGCACAAATCGATCACCAGCTGATCAGTGTTCTCGGAAGGATTTTCAGGAACCCCAAAAATTCGCAGATTATTACGCCTGGAATATTGTTCTTGTGTTTCAATTCTATCTTCGGCAGCTACTAGTTTTTCCTCCAACATGGTTATTTTAGCTTCATAGTTCTTGATACGGGTATCAATTAAATCATTAATTTTCGTAATCATAGATTTAAATAATCTGTCCAAGAAATCACTATTGGTTAACACTTTTTCAACAACATTCTGGATAAGCGTTTCTTCTTTATCGACACTTTGGGAACGTGTGGTGCGTTCAGAACTGTTACCCGTATTACCACCCATATTAACAAACACACTTTAATATTAAATCAGAAAATTTTATTAAGGATTTATGAAACGCAGCAGAAATATGACACGTCTACGCTGTGCGGATACCCATCACAGAAATCAAATCAAATTTGACATTACGGATCTTTCTTACTGTACGCGAACAATTGACTCTTTCACTAAAACTGTCACATCACAAACTC
>CALNHX010006542.1:0-31542 GCA_940337035.1 Agriotes lineatus
GTATATTTTTAGATATTTGAAGTCAGCGCTAAATATGCTTTACGGTAGCATACTTAAACTAAAATTTTTGAACTTATTATTCTTTAAATTAAAAAAAAATTACCTAAAGTAGGTCATGACTGACGCAAAATCACCAACAGTCGAACAATAAATGTAAACCAAATTCCACTTTGCACTAAAAGTTTCTCATTGTCGAATTATCGAATCACTTGTACTAAAACAATTGGAAACTATGTTTTTTAAATGGGACAATTATTTTTGAATTATATTTTAGAAATTTTTGATTTTTTTAAAGCTGCTTTTAAACAAAATGGCGAATATAGTACATTGCTGAAAAGCTCTTTTATTGCAGTTTTCAACTGTTTAATGAAACTCATATTGTTCCATTAAAAAAAAACATTTTCAATTGTTTTTAGTACGTTTGGTGCGATAATTCATGAGGAATTTTTTGAGTCAAGTGCAATTTAGTTTGCATCTTTTATTCGATTGTAAGTGATTTTGCGTAAGTCATGGCCTACTTTAGCCACTCTAATCTAGCCCTGTTAATAAATTAATGTTACAAAAATTTTGTAAGTGTTCTTTTACAGTTGCCTAAATGAGGAGATTTTTTAGAACATGTAAATTGGATAAAGAAAAATCTTCTCATTTAGAGAACTGTAAAAGAACATTTACAAAATTTTTCTAACTGTAATTTATTAGCAGGGCTAGAGTAGAGTTTTTAGAAGCCATTTAAATGGATGTTAATTATAATTGTTATAAAAACGTTAAAATTATGCGAACATATTGCTTTTCGATAAATAATAAAAAATCTAAAAGAGTAATTAACAATTTATATTATTTTTTTCCAATTATAACTAAAGTCTTCACATATAAAATTGTTAATGAAAATTACGTGTTTTCTGGCCTTGTGATTGTTCAATTAGCTAAAACTAATACACTCTAAAAAACCTCATTGAAATATTACTTACTTTCCAAACAATACCACTTTCTGGATTTTGGCAATTTCGAAAAACGCCATTTTCTAAATAAGTAAAGATCACTCGGTATATATGGTAGAGTCTAAATAGGTTTTTAGACAAGCACAAATTATAGACGTACAAAGATTTTTTGAAAATTTAAACATATTTTTTTCTCATTTCATGCCGACTTAGTAAAGAGTAAAGTGGATGTATCCGCATTGTAAAGTGACTTTCGGTTTAAGCGGAAGTTGCACATAACTTTAAATTCTTAAATAGAACACCTTGTATGGTTTCAGTATTCTGATAGAGAATTGGATTGCAAATTCAAAAACATGCAGTTTTATACATTTATTAAGCTTTGCTACCAAGCTATTAAAAAAAAAGTAAGTACTCTGGATTAAAAACAACGAAATGAGACAGGGCCATTTTAAACGTAAACTAATTACACAAACTTTAAATTGCGTTATTTGACAGATACAACTGTTCTTTATCATGATTTTGTTTTTATTTTGCAAGACTATTGTGACGGCAAAAATTTATCGATATTAGTTGATGTGTTGATGGAAAAACTCAAAAAATACATAAATCTAGATATTTTTTAATTCGCCATCAAATTCCCTATACAAATAGAGGGTGCTGTATTTAAACTTTTTAAGTTATATGCAACTGCTGGTTAAACTGAAAGCCATATTACAAAAGGAATACTTACATTTTACGTAGGATAGTGAATACTATATGTGAACTAAATTAAATAGAAATCTCTTCAAGAGCATAGGAGATATATAAGTGTTTCCATACTTTTGCCCACCAACAAAAATTCAAGGAACAAATAGTATACTGAGATTACGGAAGCTGGTTCTCAAAAAAAGCTATTTAATTGTATGATTTACCCATCGCATCGCAGTTATAGAAGAGACCTTCGGGAATATGAAGCATTTGGCAATAATTGTTGTTTAATCCAATTAATGCCGCGTTTACTATTCTGGGCAGTTGAAATGTGCAGCACACATTGAGAAAATACCAGAAGGAACTCACAACCTCCGAAGTAAAGTTAAGACTCATCAAAAGTTCCAAGAATGGGCGAAAACTGTCAAAGAAAAGAAAAACGCCATCCACTAATCTCAGAAATTACCAAAAATACATAGAGATCATGATATACACAACGTTGAGAAAAGTTGCCGACATTCAGTAAAAACGAATATTGAAGAAAATATTTTAAGACCGTTACACTCCACTATTCCTTAGAGACTAGAAATGTCTAAGAAATGAACAGTCAAAATATATCTGAAAATCGAATGCTGAGATAACTTTGGAACATGTCAGAAACAAAACACGAAAAGTTTGGGATAACTCCTGCCAAATAAGCTGTAAATACTGCCAACCTAAATTTAGGAAAGGAAAAGAAACTAGAGAAAACGACCATCCTTACGGTCTCAAGTTCATGCACCAAGACTAGTTTTCACTGCTAGGTGGGGAAATGTGAGCCGGCGACTAGCCTGACCTAAACCCTCACAAAAGTCCACCCCAATCTCAACTCACAATAACAAGACCAAAACACCCAACCTCATTTCTCAAAATAAGACTGCAAAAAACCCAAAAACATACCACTACAAGTGACGTAAAGCTTAATTAGTCCACAGAAAGAAGCAAATCCCACCCACAAAATAGAAAGTCCATGAAAATGAATTAGATAAAAAACAAGGGTACCAGGATCACGAAATACCAAACAAGGGTACCTACAGGGTATGAAAGGACAGTCGAATCACAAAGAAACTAATGTTAAAGAAGATGAATAAATTGGAATAGCGATCTTCTCTATGAATCCCACCAATTACCCTGAGAGAAAATTAATACAACTGCTGCAGGGACCTTCTGGGCTGCTACAGCACTTGTTTCTCATAAAATATATTCTAATACAAATTTTGAAAGAGGCGTATGACCAGATTTAATAAATTTGACACTTTAAAAGGTTGGATTGATACAAAGTGTCATATCGCAAGTTCATTGCAACTGAAAAAATCTGGTGTGATACACTCACACAACTTCCTTTTACAGTGATCTTATAATTAGTCAAAAATGCCATTTTTAATTTTTAAAAATTTGTCAAAAATTTTCAAAAATTACAAATTCTACAAAAACGGTACAAAATACAGCGTTAGTTGAAGAGACAAATTTTCTCTAGAATTTTAAGGTGAATTCGAAAATGTAATAATATACCGGGTGTTTTATTTAAAATAGGAGTTAATAAAAAAAATAGAAAAAAAAAACAAAAGAAACCCACTTTAGAAGTATTCAACTGGAAAATCACCTATCTCACATCAATACACATTAAAAATGTAATAAAAATATAAAGTTAAAAAAAATAGAACCGTTTTTGAAAAAAACTGAAAAATCACAATCAGATGAGTGATGCAAGCTGCAAGGTCTTGCGAAACGTTAGTGAATATGAATGCACAAATAGCAAAACGGCCAAATCTGCCTAAGTATCCTCGTTCTCAAGATACTCAAACAACACGAGCCACCAAAGAGCATGGCCATCGCGCGGGTTTTTGCTCGACTTCACAAGGTGCAAGGCACATTAAGCCAGAGAATGCTGGGTGTTCATCTACAAATACTACGCGGTCTAAACCGAAATTCTATGCTAAGGAGAATAATTCGAGTAACCGCGAAAGCCTCAAACAGTACATAATTAAATATTTATTTTTGACATTGGTGGTTGTATGGAAGTAAGGTTATTCATCTAGAAAGAGGTTAGTAGGAGTACTACTAGAATTGGAAGGCTTCCGAGGGGATTGCTGAGTGCAGAGGACTATCTAAGGCATAATCAAGATAAGATCAGATTAATTTATAAAGCTGAAACTTACCAGGAGTCTATTGGAGTTGAAGTTGACGTTTGATGAGGGGATTGAAGCTGGATTCAGCGGATTCTTGGAATTGGTTGACAGGAACAGGCTGTAGGTATCACACAAGGTGAACGTCGGGATCTCTTGAGGGAAGGAGCAGTAGTATTTGGATATTTGCATAGTGAGCTTAAGAAGTGATAAGTTTTGTGTTAGTAATTAATATCAAAACATTTTAAATAACGAGCAATAAGGGAAAAAGTAAAATACAAAACAGTAATTATTTTAATAAATTAGTTAATAATTATGTCAATGTAAAAAATAGATTTGTCAATACCTGGTTTGAGAAGGTGTAGAAGTTGGGTTGACGTTTGATGTCATTGAATAATTAAGAATCAATTTAAAAATTTAAACTTCAACTAATGGAGATCTAGATTTGGAGAACCACCCCTGAAATAAGAGTACTTGATTTGAAAGCAATTATAGTTTAACTAACGGGGCATTGTATTAATTAAGGGCAAGCTTAAAATAAAATATTGAATACATAAATTATATGACTATTTCAAATATATGAGATAACTCCAATATATAACATAAGGTTACGCAACGTGGTGCAATTGTAATACATCATTAATGACTATGCAGCCGACGAGGAGCTAGCATATCTAAAACAATATATTTGTTGCAATATACCAATTTCATACTATGCGATATAGTTCCATGGAAACATAAAATACCTCAAAAAAAGAGGCAGCGATTTTATGGAAGGAAGTTCACAAAAACACGTCTTATTAGACACCGATATTGAGATATGGAACCTTTGTCAATTTATTTTTATTTTAGACCTTCCCTTCCATTACGTTTTTCGAAACACTTATCAAAAATTTAAAACTGGTGACATCGGCCATGAAATCAACATTTTATATTTACATAGTAATGTATTTTGTAGCAATACAGGGTCCGGCAATGAAACGGGAAGATTTCGTAAATAATTTTATTGTTAAACAATTTTTTTTTTATAATTATTAATACATTAATGTTAAATAAAAGAGTAGCCATTTGATTTATAATGTTAAAAAAAATATTTTTTTTTGAATACTATATCTGCCAAATGTCCTCCGTTGAGATTAAATTTATGCATTCTTGGAGTCGAGCCTGAAAGTTTTGCATCACTCTTCGCAGCATATCAACAGGTATTGCTGCAATCTCGTCACGAATTCGTTGTTTAAAGGCCGGGATTGTCCTAGGTGGATCAGTTGCAAACACTTTTGTTTTTAGGTAACCCCACGAAGAGTGATGCAAAACTTTCAGGCTCGACTCCAAGAATGCATAAATGTCAACGGAGGACATTTGGCAGATGTAGTATTCAAAAAATATTTTTTTAACATTGTCAATCAAATGGCTACTCTTTTATTTCCCATTAATGTATTAATAATTATAAAAAAAATAAATTTTGAACAATAAAATTATTTACGAAATCTTCCCGTTTCATTGCCGGACCCTGTATATAACACTAATATTTGGGATTGGATTCTTTAGGTTGTTTGCCTTCTTATGACCTTTCTATCTTTCAAATTTTCAATTCGCTTTTTTTTCATTTAGAAGTTTTAATACATGTGCTACAATTTCTCCATATTTCCAACATTTTTGAACATATGCTACAGTCAATATAATGATACATTGCGAGGTACAGTATAGCTAGAAGTGAATATATTATATTCAACATTTTTGAAAACACGTTTGATACTAGGAGATGGGGAGAGGCTCGCTATGCTTTTCCAGCTGATATGTCGCTGCAATTGCCATATAGTTTTTTAAGTTCTTTGTTTTCCTAAAGATATGCAAAATAGACAGTTTCTGAATTTAGATGACAACAGAACAACTTTACCAAGTAGTCATGCTAATGATCAGAATTCGAATTATTAGCAGTCGAACAAATACACGCTACCAAAATAGCATCTATCGTTAGAACCTCATAATTACGACATTAAATTGTTTATATTGATATAATTTGTGGATATACACTGGACCAGAAAACAAACAACTTCGGAATGAAACAGACCTTGGGGCCGATGCCAATGTAATTATTTGCTTGTGTAGGTTTACTCTCAACCACAGAAATTATCATGTCCAGTCGACGACCATTGTAAGCTGGTTGTTTGCTTATTTAACATCAATAGGCAATGACTCTTCAAGAACAGTTCAACGTAGAACATTACAGATTTAAAAAAACTAGAGTGGATCATTTTGATGCACTAAATTATGGAATTTAATATAAGGCTTTCATATCGTTTCGTGTATAATACCCTTATAATTTATAATTATATAGAACAGCAGTTGGATGGATACCGTGAACCGAAGTACAACTAAGTGTGCCTTTAAATGTGTAAAATCCTCCATCTAAATAAATATATTTTATAAATATATGACGTGGATAGCGTCTCGAGGTTGGCAATAGCCAAAATACTAAAGCTTATAAGAGCAAGTAGAAAATACTATTATTATTATTATTATTAAAACATAACAGCGCTTTTAAAAACAAAACGTTTTTCATACCGGCATGGTTCTTTAATTACATGTAATTGGTCAGGTGTGTAAATTATTATTAACCATAGTTACTTTATTTGCGTCAGCTATAATATTGATTCGTATAACCAGCAGCTTAGAATTAAATACACTTTGAAATTCATGTAAAATACTAATGTGCACAAGTTGCGTGACAGAGCTTAATCAAACACGTTAAATATTTATACATATACAACCATCAAAATAGAAGCACAAGGGTTAAAGGTCTAAACAGAGGGATACTTAAGTGCTTCGTTAGTAATAAATCGAATTGAATTTATATTTTGCACCTCCATAAAATGTAAATGCAAAAACTGAATAGCAAAGCAAGCATAACCCGTAATGAACCTTGAATTTAAAGAGACCCTCGAGGAGGTTTTAATGGTTTTAAGTACAACCAACATACGGGCTTTTCTACATATAGGGATAAAACATAATACGGATGAAACTCTAGGAAGCGTTCATAAGCCATCGATTTAAAAGTCCTATATAAAAAGAGTAATAATTTATTAGTCTATAGATAACTGACTGATTCAGCATCAAGGTCCAAATTTAATTTAAATGGTCAGTTCAAGTGCCGCAATATTTATCTAAGAAACCGGTAGATCGAAAATACAGTACTTCAGAAGTAGAAAGACATGCATGCATTCAGTGAAAGAGGGAAATCTATACCAGACATATATTGTGAAATATTAAGCATGAATTCGATTTTCAGACTTTTATGACCTGTGGACTTTAGAAAAAGTTTTGCTCGTGTATTACGAAAAGACATTGTTATTCTAAGAATAAATGACGGCGTAGGCTTCGATACACTCAAGTGCCCACAAATAACAGAGACTTAACCACAAACCTAAAGAAGAAAAACATATTTCAGGTAACGTAATGCCCAGAAATAAATAAGAGTCTTTGGTAAAGGTACTGCATTTCACCAACGGCCACATATTCAATGGAAATAGGAGCAGATTTAAAAAATCCAAACAAGTGTAAGTACTCCAATCAATTGTAGCATTTATGTAGTGAGATAGACAAATAAACGCAGCGGTAAGAAAAATCCACGTGCCAAACATTGTTAAATCGAGTATATCAACAAATAAATGATACATTAAACATCCTGACCACACGAGAGAAGACAGACTAGATCGTTTACGTATTTAGTTAAATGTTGAAAACAATAACCTTCCTTTTATTTTCAATAGAAAACAAATTACAAATAAAAATAGTGAATTAAGTCTAAACGCACGCCATAAGCTGATTTGGTAAGTAGAGGCTAAGAAACTGGCCCGCTCCCTCGTCTAGGTTGGAATGGCACAAGACGGATGGAGATGCAATGATGGAATCCCAGAGTGTGTACGTTTATATAAGGCGCTTGTGCAAGCGAAAGGGTTCCATATTCTTTGCATACAATAGGATTGTCCAGCCAGGGCTCCGTCTCTCTATTTTCGCAAAATTGGTTGAAATAACTTTCGCCTAAACGGAATTCCATTTCACTTTTTTCTGGGCATAAGTTTTATGGTCCTATTGTCCAGCAGAGTCGACTCTCACTTTCCTTTGGCCTGTTGTTAGTCGAGTCAAATGCTCATCCGTTTATTGCCCTATGGAATTGGCGCTTTCCCATGACGCAAAAAGGGTAGATGGAAGTGCATTTTTTTTTTCGTGGATATCCCTGTTTGAAGAAGCCATACCGTGTTAACATGAGGTAAGTTGCGACAGTGGTCGAATGGTTCCAATGCTCTAGAGCAGCCGTGTTATCGACGACCTGTACATTAATCTATAGTTTCGCAACCTTTCCGCATCCCGACAAAGCACTGGAGAAGCTCTCCAATTTACTTCCGTTTTCGAGCCACGAGCCACATCATTTGAGAGCCACCTCTCATTGTTCACCTTTGGCAGCTAGCGATTCAGTGCACTCGGCCAACATTTTGTGCAACTCTCGGAGCCTTGACTTTACTTGATTTTCGTTTTTTCGCAATTGAACTGCATGTTGTGTAATTTACCGCTAATTTAAAATGTACTTGAGCAAGTAATTTTCATGTTGTGCAGTAAGTTTTGGGGCACGTCCCCATTCGTACTACAGTAATATCTTCAATACTCTTCACCAGGGCATCAATATTGTTTTCTCCTGTGGAATGTATCATCAGGAGACTTCTAAAGACAAGTAAGTAGGTAGAAATTCTTTAGGCAATGTTTTGAAACCCTTTGTTACGGTCACAACTGCAAGGTTGGCCCGCTCAAATGTAATCCTATGAGAGTCCCTAAATTTATTGTATGATTTGCGTTTGTAAAATGCATATTTTACAGTGAAGTTAGTATTGTTAGAGATTCGCAAGGTAAGTCATAACTACAGTTTAAGCACCGCCTACATTTCCCATCGCCCAAGAGGTTAACATGGTACAACCTCCAAATTCATCACTGACATCCACCCACCATAGTAGCGCCCTAAAATAACACTACTTTTGATTATTCTGAGAGAGCCCTCTTTCATTTCAGCCTACGACCCGGCCCCACGCAACTGAGCTACTGGACACATTTTCAGGTTGTTACACTAACGGCACATACCTTCTTAACAAACATACAACTAGAACGCTAGAAATCAATTGGAAAGAGCGCTGATGGAACACTGCCCCAACCCTAAATACCTATTTATTACCTAAGCCAGAACCCTAACTTATAAACAGCACTGTATCAGTGCTAAACTTAAAGTCAGCTGAACTTCCTTCGGAAAACAAAAAACACTACCTAGGGCGGCAAACCACAAATCATAAAAACTACGAAACTAGACCTCTGTTCCGCTAGCGGTGAAGATGATTGCACAGTTTGGAATGAATCTGCTCAAACCAAATAAGTAGATCTTGTCTTAAACGAAACTCTTGGCTCATTATGGGATGCCTAAAACCCCCTCATTTTGATAACATTTGTCACTTTGCTACCCATTTGGTCCATTAGCTGTTCATAGAAAGCCGAAGTCCAGAAACAACTTTCTTAGAATAACATAAATCTTTGAAGAACAGAGAACATGAATAGATATGTGGATTGTGCAAAGCCTTCAAAGTTGGGAAATATGGAAATCTTTAAATTAGGTTACCGAAGCGACAAAATGTAGAAATGCTCTCCATAAATGAGGCTACTCAGTCGACTCCACCTTTTGCGATTGCAGTAACATCCAAATATATTTTCTTTTCATAGCACCAACTATTATATTCTGACCTTCTATATTATATATAGTTTGGCAAATAGTTTAATATTGGGAAATTATTACTTCTACCAAGTATAACGGTAAACACATGTTATAAAATATCACGTTTTGCAATCAGATAAATACTTAAAACTTGTAGTAGGGTTTAGGTTACAATTAATTATTATGATTAATAATTTGGGAATTGTAGTAGTATTATTACGAAAATATGCAATTCAACCAACTAAATGCACCCACAATACAATAAAAACGATCCTGACTTAAATTTTTATTTTTATGGCGGTTTTAATTGTTTCTATTACATTTTGTGCTAATGATTTCACCTTTTGTACAACAGAAACAGCTTAGAAAAAACAAAAATATAACCGAACCTAAACATACTTTGTTGGGTCTTTCTCATTTTAGGATTCCACTTGTTAACTTTAAATCGATTCGTCGGCTAATTTTCTCAAACAAAACAAACTTTATGATTGCTTGGATACCATTGCCTGCCGTTTAGGCCAAGAAAACGGGGTGCAGCTCTTTAAGTACTAACAAATGATTAAAAGCAAAAGAGCTCCAACGAATCTTTACCAATTCATGACAAGTGAATACAGGCATTCAACTGAGAATTCGTAAACTCAAGTAGCACATAATTTCTTGAAAGAGAAGCTCAAATCACGCACAGGTAGCAGTGACAAACAATAGCACAAACATGTTAATATCACAGTATATAATCGCAAATTAAAATGGCGGTTTGCGAGAACAATAGCTTACAAAACAGATTAAACAGAAGTACAAATATAAACTATAACCAAAGAGCATATAATGATATTGCTACAACTGAACAGATTCGCCTGGAGGCTGTAGAAATCAGGCGTCCGTTACGTTATTTTGCTGGTTCCATCCCTTATGTTAAGCGCAGAACTGAGACAGCAGTTTCCGCTTTAAGACAGCTTAGTCATGCCACTTAACGGGATGATAATTCGTCACTGTGTGAGATGCAGCCTCACATCCCTTAATTATTTATAGGCTTGGACCCACAGCGACGCAGTAAGTGAATCTAACAAGTAAATGCAGACTGGTTTATTACAAAAATAATTGTTCTATATATACAAACAAATTTGCTTAGATCATAGTAATATACAAAGTTCATTTCTAATAACAGGTGCAATGTATTATATTCAGTAGGTTAATTTACTAGTCTTGCAAAACAATACTCAGCGGTTTTGCTTCCGTGATATGATATGGACTCCATGAACTCGAGCGTCTTTTATGCTGAGCTGCGATTGTAGGCATTTAAACCTTGTCACGGCCTTGCGTAATTGTGTACGCGAAGCCGTGTAAAAATGCTGAGCGGCGACTGCGAGGTGTTTAAACTTGACTGTGAGTAGGTCGCCGCGCTTGCATAATGCAATATTGCGTTTTTGGTGGCTTTTAACTTTTAGAATGTTTCGTAAAATTTAAATGAATAATTATAAATTTATATCTGGTTAATCTGTTAAAGACAAGATTAAACATATTGCCAATTTTAAGCCACAAAAAAGCAAACCGATAAATTATATTGTTTCTTCGAGATTGAGCGTTTTGAGAGGATATTCTTCTGCCTGGGGTTGTGCGGGTGGTGGCTTCCTTCGTGTTATTCGTTGCCGAATGTAGTAGATAGCTCCTAGTAGGGCAGCGGTTCCCAAAAGGCTGCCTGTGACCCCAATAGACAGGTGAGAATGATGTCGGATGGCTTTCCAGGTGAAATTTTTTATATGCTCCTGGAAATCTAACTGCGATGCTTGTAGGTCTTCGAAGTGGTCTGACTGAGTTAGTACAGGTTCCTCTGCGATTTCTGAAAATGAGTTTGTTGTGATTGGGTTGGTAATATTGATACTGATAGCCTTGGAGTATCCAGCCAGGATCTTGTATTTTCTGTTGTGCCTTGGGGTTAATGTATTCCTCGCAGTTTGGATGATGCAATCCGATGAAATTTGAATGACACCTGTAGTGTTGACGGTGACTTCTTCCCTGTTTCCACTACAAGTGATTGCTATGCGGGTTGGTTTACTGACTACAAATAGCCAGGTGTTTTCCATGTACAATTGTTTCCAAATAATGGACTGGATGCGATGTCTTCGTAGGAGACATTGACTGGTTTCTACTCGGTGATATATATCGTCAATGATGCAGTTTGGGTTGTTTTCAATTCCTTTAACTACCGTTGGACTGCAAACATAGGTAGTGGGAGAAATTTGTAGCTCTTCTTTGAATTCTTCATCTGTTTCGTGGAAGTACATTTGTAGGTTGTAATCCACAGCGAAGATTCCTTTCGGTACATCGATCATCCAGTAGGATCCATTGCTGATTTGGAGAGGAATTGGTGTCACTTTAATTAAGGAGTATTCCGTTTTTTCCACTATGATGAAATACCCTTGGACGTTGATGTAGATGTCGTCATGCCCAATGTCAACCTTTAGAATTGGCGTTGGTAATATCTCCAAATTTGGTGAAAGTTTACTGGTTGCATTAGCGAGGATCTGTTTAATTTGAGCAGGTGTTATTAGCTCGTACAGATTACCTTGCTGAAAGTGAACGTTTAAGATGTGAATATGGTAGTTGCACAGTTCACTAATTACATTTGTGGCGACTTGGTACACACTGATGATGTGAATATTTAGTCGGTTGGAGTCGGTTGCTTTATACCATTTGTCCATGTTGTTAATGGCCCGGATTCCTTGGTTTAATTTTTCTTGGAAATGTTCCAGCTTCTTGTCGATTCGTTCTTCGGTTTCATTAAACCTGGAAAGTGCTGATAGCAAGAATTTGGATTGTTGACTGTCCATTTTTATTAGTTCCTGTTGATTCTTGTCTAGCCTGTCTATATCTTGATAGACTTCATCGTTGACTCCAAAAATTGATGTTAATACTGTGCCAAGGACTCCTCTTTTTTCTCGTCTTGTTATTATTTCTTCCATACCATCTCTAATCCATTCCATTTGCTTTTTCTGTTCCAGAAGATGATGCACCAGTGTCTTGCATAATGTGTCTTCGGACAGTTCTTTTGCAGAGTCGCAGAGATTGTCGAATTTGTCTACCATGTCTGTGACTGTTTCGAAGTCTTCTTCGATCTTCCCCCTCTCGAACTGGATTTCGATCCGGAATGTTCCTCTCTCAATCTTCCCGTGTCCAATATGTTCTACATAGTACCCGCTGTCTGGTTTTTGGATATTAAATTCTGCTTTACTTAATGTATTGGTGGTAAGAAGGGTAAAGATGAGTAACAGCAGTTTCCATTTGGACGCGACAGATTTCCTTGGTGCTGGGGATGATCGTGTCTGGATAATGTTAGTTGAAATTTTATCTTCTGCCTCTGGTTCCTGCGATTCCTCGGTAGTTGCTGGTAATGGAATGATGCTGCCTATGGATCGTTTTAGCTGATGTCCTCCTGATTTCTGGAGCGTCACTACTCGTACTGATCCATCGGCTGCTGGATGAGTTGCAGTGACTCTTGCTAAAGGCCACTTACTAGGATTGATACTATCTTCTTTGATTAACACTAAATCTCCAACTTTAGTGTTCTCCAATGGTTTCTTCCATTTGTTTCGTTGCTGTAATCCATGAAGGTAGTCCGAGCTCCATGATTTCCAAAAATCTTGCTTGATCTTTTGGATTATCCTCCAACGATTCGATAGATTTGAAGATATTGGAGTGTTGATTGGGTCTGGTGGCGATATGATTTCCCTCCCTATTAGGAAATGGCCTGGCGTCAGAGCAGTTGTGTCCTCAATATCGTTGCCTTGTGGACATAGAGGACGTGAGTTTAGGCAGGCCTCAATTTGGCAGAGAAGAGTTGTTAACTCTTCAAAGGTGAGAGTAGCGTGGCCAATAGTTCTCTTCAGATGATGCTTCATTGATTTTACCCCTGCTTCCCATATCCCTCCGAAGTGAGGGGCTATTGGAGGGATGAAGTGCCATTGGGTACCACCGGTTGCTAAGGTTTCTTGGACAACTGGGCCTTCAATTGTTTGGCGGGTTTCCTTGTCCAACACTTTTCTTGCGCCAACGAAGTTTGTTCCGTTGTCGCTGTATAGGTGTGCACAGCGTCCTCTTCGGGCAGTAAACCTCCTGAAGACTGCTAGGAAGCTGTTGGTTGTCATGTCGCTGACGGCCTCTAGGTGGATTGCCTTGGTTGATAGACAGACAAAAACAGCAATGTACCCTTTGTGCGAAGAATGCCCTCTTCCCTTGGATGTTCGGATCTGTATTGGGCCGGCGTAGTCCACTCCGGAATGGAAGAATGGAGGAGTTGAATTCACTCTGGTTGATGGAAGATTTCCCATCAGTTGCTGTGCTGCCTCTGCTTTGTATCGTAGACATCGGAAACACTTCTGGATGCTGGAGCTGACTGCTTTCTTCGCGTTGATGATCCAATATTTTCTTCGGATATATGAGAGAGTGAGTTGGGTGCCACCGTGCAGCGTGCGTAGATGCGCCTCTTGGATTATTAGTTTGGAAATATGACTGGAGTACGGGAGTATGATTGGGTGTTTTTCATTGAAGGACAAGGTGGAATTTTCTAATCTTCCTCCAACACGGATTATTCCATGCTGATCGATGAAGGGATTGAGGTTGGCAAGCTTGTTACTGGAACTCACATATTTGTTCTGCCGGAGTTGAGATCCTGTTGCCCTCAAAATAGGATCACTTCCTTGGATGACCTTAACGAGTAGGAGGATGGTGTCGTCCATTTCCTTCACTGATAGGCATCCTGATTGAGTGGGAAGTCGCTTACACTTGTTGATGAATCTTCGGCAATGTGACATGACTCGTACCATTCTTGTTAGAGAAGAAAAACGATGAACGACTTCGTTCTCGTCTTGATGAATGGTAGTTTGATGCACAGTGTAACTTCTTGCTTCTTCCTCGGTGGTTGCGGTGTCTGGTTGACACGGCCATGAACTCTTGTTAACTAGCCAGCTCGGTCCGTCCCACCATAGGAGATGATTCTTTAGTTTTTCTGGACTAGTGCCTCGGGAGATGACGTCTGCAGGATTCTCTTCGGATTTGACGTGGTTCCAATGTTGAGCCGGAATTAGATTGTTGATTTCGGCTACTCGATTCGCGACGAACGTCTTCCATCGTACCGGGTCTCCTTTTATCCATCCTAATGTAACCATGGAGTCGGTCCAGGCGAAGATAGACACCTTAGGAAGGTCTAATGCTGCAATTACCCTTTGAAGTAGATTGGAAAGGAGTACTGCTGCGCAGAGTTCCAGTCTTGGTAATGTCGTCTTGGCTCGGGCTGGTGCCACCTTGGATTTGGCTATTAATAAGGATACCTTGACTTGGCCGGATGATGTGGTGACTCTGGTATAAATCGCGGCCCCGAAAGCTCTTTCGGAGGCGTCACAGAATCCATGCAGCTCTACTAGAGATTCCCTTTTTATAAACAACCACCTTGGTAAGGTAATTTCTTCCACTGCCTTGAGTTGAGACCTGAGCGTCTCCCATTTGCCTTGGATATTTTCAGACACTGGGTCATCCCATTTGATATTTTCGAGCCATAGTTCTTGGATGAGTAGCTTGGCAGTGATGATGACGGGTGCTAACCATCCCAATGGGTCGAAAATTTTGGCAACTTCGGATAGTATGGTGCGTTTGGTGGATTCCTGTTGCTTAACGTCTACCTTAAAACAGAAAACATCTTCATATGGAGACCAGTGAATGCCCAAGGACTTTTTTACGCCGTCTTCACTTATTTCGAGGTATGTTTGTTCCTTTAACTCTTCTGGGAGTTCTTGAACGATGGCTGACTCATTACTGCACCATTTATGTAGAGTAAAGCCTCCACGCTTTAGTAAGGAAATGAGCTGACCTTGTTGTTGGATCGCTTCTTCCACAGTGTCGGCCCCAGAAAGCACGTCGTCCACGTAGAAATCTTTCTTCACTGCTTCTGAAGCTAATGGAAATGAGACCTTTTCGTCCTGTGCGAGTTGATGCAAGGTTCGAATGGCAAGATAGGGAGCTGATGCGGTTCCATAAGTGACGGTGCACAGCTTATATTCCCTGATTGGCTGTGATTTGTCGAATCTCCATAGGACTCTTTGGTACTCCTGGTCTTGGTTGTTCATTCTGATTTGTCGGTACATTTTTTCAATGTCTGCAGAAAAAACAATCCTGTGTGTCCTCCATCGAAGTAGAATGTCGACCAGTTCTTGCTGAAGTTTAGGTCCAGCGTACATCATCTCATTTAAGGATTTTCCGTGAGAGGCCTTGCTAGAGGCATCGAAAACGACACGAAGCCTGGTTGATGAACTTGCTTCTCGGATGACGCCATGGTGGGGAATGTAATACTTGCCGTTATTCTCATCTTCCCTTGCCACCTTTTCCATATGTCCTAAATCCAAGTATTCTTGCATGAATTTCTTGTATTGGACTGCTAGATCTTGATCTTGTCCTAATTTCTTCTCCAGATGTATGAATCGTGCCAATGCTGAGGGTTTGGACCTTCCCATGTGTACTGGAGTTTGTTTGAATGGAATCCTTACTACGTATCTTCCATCTACGTCTCGCTGGACTGTGTCTGTGAATTTATTTTCACATACCTGATCATCTGGGGAAAGTTTCCTTTGAGGAGAAGCCTCTTCAATGTTCCAGAATTTCTGCAACTGCTCATCCTCTTCAATTTTGGCAACCATGGTGTTGACCTTAAGGCTGGTGGGAGGTCGTCTTCCCATGGTTCCTGATAAGATCCATCCCAATTCGGTATTCTGTCCTAGGATGCCATCTTTGGATTTCTTGATTCCTTCGAGAATTATTTGGGAATATTCTTCAGCGCCTAGAAGTATATCTATGGGGCCAGGTCGGTTGAAGGTTGGATCGGCGATGAAGACATGTTTCCAGGCATCCATTTTTATGTTCGGAATGGGTGATGAAGGCATGGTTTTTGTAAGTTTGGGAAGTACCAGTAAAGTAACAGGTAAGGAAAATTTACTTGGAAATCTTGGCGTAATCAAACCTGTGATTTTCCATTTTGCGACTTTTGTTTCGCTGTTCCCAATTCCGGAGATTTCTGCTCGAACCTTGGTCCTGGGTAACGCTAATAATTCGGCTGCGGCTTCGGTGATGAAGGAACCTTGAGACCCTGGATCTATCAAGACCCTCAAGAGATGAGTCATCCCGGATGCTGCCTTAACTTGAACCGTTGCTGTGGCCAGTAGCACTTGGCTCTTCTTTGCGCCTAGGTTGGCGGCAATGATTGTGGGTTTTGGCTTCTTCTCTGGAGCGTTGGAGGTCTGCATGGCTGCTGCGTGAGAAAACGTCTTCATCTTCGGAGCAGGTATCGGCTTTGATGGCGGCTGTGCCTTGTGAAGCAGAGTATGGTGTGGAAAGCGGCAGATTTTGCAGTTATAATACGAACGACATTGTATATTAGAATCGTGTCGCAAACATCGAAAGCACAATCGGTAGGTTCTTACCACTTCTTGCTTTTCGTGGGTGGAGAGCCTCTGGAATTGACCACAGTTATCGATGTAATGGTCCCCATTGCACATCTTGCAGTTGAGATATCCGGCAGCGTAATTTTTCTGTGGCTTGTCCTGAGTTGGTTTTCGAGCTCCATCAATGGATTCCAAGGATTGGAACCGCATTTGTAAGAAGGCCATTAGAGTTTGGTGATCCTGAACTTCATTTGGGCACTGAAGCGATTGCTCATATAATTTGTTAGTTTCAGGATCCCATTTTCGAGTAATAACTCGGTTAATCCACGGACCCCAGCTGTCGGTGGAAATGCCCAAATTTTTGATTGCTTCCACACATTCCTTAGTGGAGTCATGCAATCTTTTCAACCCTTGGGCTGATTCCTTGGAGAGGACCGGCTGATCGAAGATGGTGTCTAGCAATTTGGTTAGAATAAGGCGATTATTTTGATACCTTTGTTGCAGCAAATTCCAAGCGGTGTTGTAGTTGGCTTGAGTCACTGCGAGATGCTGGATTAGTCGGCTGGGCTCTCCCTTGACATGCGTTTTTAAATACTGCATTTTGATGACATCATCCATGTTTTGGTTGTCATCTACTAATTTGGTGAATAGGTCCTTAAAAGTGGCCCATTCCTCATAATTTCCCTCGTATATGGGGATTTTAACTTGAGGAAGCGAGATGGCTGATGCTTGCTCTTTCCTTGTTGGTGCTTGTAACAAATTAATTAAATTTCGGTACCTGTCTTTCAACGTAGTAAATTCAGGACTGAAGTGCGTCTGGTTTGAATCCATCTCGTTAGACATGACTTCTTCGTCCATCTCGATCACCCGGTCCCATTCTTCCTTTAATTCCCTCTTTGTGATGGCGGGCCTTCCGAGTGCTTGTTCCAGTTCGGCGTCGTCCAAAGATTGCTTAAAATTCTGCATCCGAATCTGCAGTTTTCGGATACGAACCTTTTGCTCGGGATTTACAACTGTTTCCTCTCGCCTCCTAGTTTCAGAGGGGTCGGGATTTTCAGTTGCCTTTAAACAGCTCTGCAAATAACTTTTTGCTTCGCAGTAGATGGCTTTAATTTGTTCGTGATACCCTGTGGTAAAATAATTATGTGTAGGAATACTTAGCTGCACCATTTTGGCGTGATTTTTGGTCACGGCGTTCCAAGTTTCGTCCAGCGTCTTGTTTCGGCTGGCGATGTAAGCTTTTGTTTTTCGGCTGGCAGGGTCCTTTTTGCTGTTGGAAAATACCTGCGTGATCTTCTGGCCGAGTTCTTCTTGGGCGACAGCTAGCTGATTGAATTCCTCCATATTGTTTGCCATTTTCGGGGAACCGGGTGGGTTGGTAGATGTTGTTTTCTTCTCGGGATGTACCTCTTCTTAGTTGTAGACAGATCCGGCTCGAAGGACCATGAACAGATTCGCCTGGAGGCTGTAGAAATCAAGCGTCCGTTACGTTATTTTGCTGGTTCCATCCCTTATGTTAAGCGCAGAACTGAGACAGCAGTTTCCGCTTTAAGACAGCTTAGTCATGCCACTTAACGGGATGATAATTCGTCACTGTGTGAGATGCAGCCTCACATCCCTTAATTATTTATAGGCTTGGACCCACAGCGACGCAGTAAGTGAATCTAACAAGTAAATGCAGACTGGTTTATTACAAAAATAATTGTTCTATATATACAAACAAATTTGCTTAGATCATAGTAATATACAAAGTTCATTTCTAATAACAGGTGCAATGTATTATATTCAGTAGGTTAATTTACTAGTCTTGCAAAACAATACTCAGCGGTTTTGCTTCCGTGATATGATATGGACTCCATGAACTCGAGCGTCTTTTATGCTGAGCTGCGATTGTAGGCATTTAAACCTTGTCACGGCCTTGCGTAATTGTGTACGCGAAGCCGTGTAAAAATGCTGAGCGGCGACTGCGAGGTGTTTAAACTTGACTGTGAGTAGGTCGCCGCGCTTGCATAATGCAATATTGCGTTTTTGGTGGCTTTTAACTTTTAGAATGTTTCGTAAAATTTAAATGAATAATTATAAATTTATATCTGGTTAATCTGTTAAAGACAAGATTAAACAAACCACTAACTTGAACTCGGCTTCGGAAGGTTCGGGAAAATATTGCTGAGTGTCAGGCGTTTCTGTGAAACCACTAACTTAAACTCGGCTTATCAGGAGCTTTCGGGAAAATATTGCCGAGTGTCAGGCGTTTCTGTGAAACCACTAACTTAAACTCAGCTTCGGAACGGATCCCCAGGTACTGGTAGAGTCGACGGAGGGACTCTCTGGATGGGGCAGGATGAAGGATTTGGGAACTAGGTGTTTGCTGGAGGAGTATCAGGTATCTCTTGGAAATCTCTCGGGAATCTCTGTTTAAATGCGTTCTGCAAGCAGTTTTATATGCCTTGAAATGCTGTTAGGTGGGGAGAAACGGCGCGCGTCATACCTTTGTTTGCGCGGAACTTCGGTCTGTGCTATCTTATCTTGCTGGGACACGCCGGGTTCTTGATAACGCTAAAGGTCGGCGACGTTTAAATCAGCAAATATTATTTAATATTGAATTAATCGGATTCAAACGGGAGCTAGCGTTACATATGCCGGTCCCTTCGGAGAAAACGGGAATTCGGTGGGCACCTCCTTCAAGGGGGTTCTCAAAACAATGCAGGGATAACACAGAAAACATTCAAACTGGGAAACGCGAGGGTGCTAGATTTTAACAGGCGTTTTTTCGGGATAATCGGGAACTATATACGGGATGAGTAAAATTTAAATCTTCGGAAACTATATACAGGGTGAGTAAAATTGTAATCTTCAGAAACTATATACAGGATGAGTACAATTTTAACGGGTGTTTCTTTCGAAACTATATACAGGATTAGTACAATTTTAACGGGTGTTTTTTTCGAAACTATATACAGGATGAGTACAATTTGTACTCTAAATTCTGGCCTGGTTGAATACAGAGGTTGCGGTTTCAACTTATATTCTGTCGGCGGAGAAATATGCGTATGCTATACACATGCACTCTTCAGGACACGGCGGCGTCGCGGTTTCGACCTACAGGTCCTTCAGGATATCATTCACAGTCATTCGGCATACATTCTGGGATTATGTATTCCTGGCAATGGCCTGGATGCCATTTCATGGGGTGCATTCTATTGCACCAAAAATGTGCACTCGACGGAGTGAACGCGCGCTTCTTACAGGCACTGGGGCGAAATGCTACGTTCCGGGAGTGCATACAAACTTATGTTGCAGGCGGTTGCAAAACTGCAATCTCAGTTTGCAATTCGGCCAACGCAAACTTTCAAATGTTCAAACATTCAACATTTAAATACTGGAGCCGGTACAGTCGCGGTTTCGACCTTCAAGTATTCCGGGATTCTCTCAGCGTGTGAAACATCTAGGTTTCAGGATAACCTATACTCAGACATTCTCACACAATTACTCGGGAAATTGTAGAGGCCGCGGAGACCAGCATACAATTTAAAAAAAAACGGTGCGCAGGATCGCTCTGGGACGCATTCTAAAATACGCTCTCTGGACGGTATTCTGGTACGGAAAACACATTCTCTCCTTCAAGCTTCGACTAATCGTCTACTATCTCCTGCCACAATCCGGGTTCACGGGGACAAGGGAGCACGCTTCAAAAGGAGAATAACATTCGGGATAGCACTAGCAAACATTCTGGCATTCTACCATTCTCACTAATTAGGGCGGCATTCAAACTCGCATCCGGCAATCATGTATATTTACATTTATTCATTTACAGGCGCACCAGGTGCTTACACGGGTACCTGCAGATATTCCGGCGGACGAGACATCAGGATTGTCTTTCAGGCGGACTGCGGACTACGGATTCTACGGGCGAGACATCGGGATTGTCTCGGACGGACTGCGGACTACGGATTTCTTCTGGAATTTCGGAAGACGGTACTACGCGGGCGGTCCGTAATATTGTCGGCAATTTAGCTAAGGTACCTCGGGGACGCAAAATCCCGTACCAGCAGTGAAGCTGCTGGCCCCGGAGGGTTGGAGAAGGATTTTCTGGACTGGACGGGATCTCGGAAAGATCTTATCTGGAACGGACAGGACCTGGACGGGGATCTGGGAATTCTAGACTGGAACATCTCGGTTTCTGGGCTCTGGTAGATTCCCCTGGACGGCTAGGCTGAAACAGGTTTTGTGCATTATTCAAATTACAACAAAATTTACTGGTTCGGTATTTTCAAGGTTTCGGGACTCGGGCGCCATCTGGAGCTGCAGGTGTGTGTTTGCCAATCCATGTACATATATCTGAGTTCACGTCCCTGCTCGGGCGCCATGTAACATCCGCCCCTGCTTATAGGGGTTGTAATTAATTAAACGAGATGTAAATTGCTCAAATTAACGATAGTATAAAATCGCGGCTTCCTGGTTCAAGCGGCTGCGGATTCCACGGACAGTAGCGGCTTCCTGGATCTCGCGGGCGGGGCCTCGTGCACGATTCGTTTGGTGACGTCTTGATCGGCCGGCCCACAACTTCGTAGCTCTTCGGGACGAGCTGCGCGCTGAATGCAACGCCGGGCAGCCTGTCAAATTTCGCCGATTTGCGGTTTCTGATTTCTGTAAACAAATAACAATTAAAACTGCTAATGCGGGTTTTCACCCTAAACGTGTAACTACAGTTCGGTGGTGAAATACTCCGAAGAACTCGCCGCACGACGGGGCTTCGCTTGAAGAACGGAACTCCGTGTCGGCGTGAGTTTTTTTTGAGGTTAACTAACTCAAAACCTCCAGGTGAATTCCATGGCGAAGCTATAAGTGCAGCCCACAGAGTTCTCAAGCAAAACGGCCGCTACAATTCTCACGGATTAATTCAGGTAAATTCTACTTAGGTAGCTTGCAGCTTTTAATTCTGCTTGATTAGCACGGCGGTGAATTTAAAATGCAAGTTAATTATTACTGAATTACAAGCGGTTTTCGGTGTAGGATTTCTACAAGGAAAATATTGCTGAGTGTCAGGCGTTTCTCTGGGAAACCACTAACTTGAACTCGGCTTCGGAAGGTTCGGGAAAATATTGCTGAGTGTCAGGCGTTTCTGTGAAACCACTAACTTAAACTCGGCTTATCAGGAGCTTTCGGGAAAATATTGCCGAGTGTCAGGCGTTTCTGTGAAACCACTAACTTAAACTCAGCTTCGGAACGGATCCCCAGGTACTGGTAGAGTCGACGGAGGGACTCTCTGGATGGGGCAGGATGAAGGATTTGGGAACTAGGTGTTTGCTGGAGGAGTATCAGGTATCTCTTGGAAATCTCTCGGGAATCTCTGTTTAAATGCGTTCTGCAAGCAGTTTTCTATGCCTTGAAATGCTGTTAGGTGGGGAGAAACGGCGCGCGTCATACCTTTGTTTGCGCGGAACTTCGGTCTGTGCTATCTTATCTTGCTGGGACACGCCGGGTTCTTGATAACGCTAAAGGTCGGCGACGTTTAAATCAGCAAATATTATTTAATATTGAATTAATCGGATTCAAACGGGAGCTAGCGTTACAATTTTTAATTTTTCAAAAATTTTCAAAAATTGTAAATTCTACAAAAACGGTACAAAATAGAGCCTTAGATCAAGAGACAAATTTTATCTTGAATTTTAAGCTGAATTCAAAAATGTAATAATATATCGGGTGTTCTACTTAAAATAGGAGTTAATACAAAAAATAAAAAAAAACAAAAGAAACCCCATTTTAGAGGTATTCAACTTTCTTCAAAAGCTTTCTGTCGCATCTACATAGTAAACAAAACTTATATATGAACGCCACACCTCTTTTCGTTTTTGAGATATTCTGTTCACAGACAGACCAATGAACAAAAATGTTTTTTTATTATACCTGCATCAGAATCGCCGTTTAAAGCACGCCTGTCGCCGGTTGTCAAGGAAACAAGGTATATAGGTAACATTATAATTTCATCGCTATCTTTATTTTGATGACACGACTGAATGCAACAACGGACGTGGACGCGACAAAAACGTAAACAATTCTTGTAACAATAGTAGCTATATTATTATGCCCTCTCGATTTATCACGACAAAACTCATTTCTAAGTTTTTAATGCTTAATTTATTTCCAGTATTGGAGGTATAATAAAAAATAGCGTAAAGTATTCGTGGATAACTGGTCTTTAAAACACGCGCGAGTTTTCGAACACGACGGCGTGTTTTAAAGACCTTGTTATCCACTCATACTTTAATATACCATTTTGGTTCAGCGGACTCTAAAACGTGAAGATATGGTAAAACTCAAATTCAAAATTTTGGGGTGAATTCAATACTTCCTTTATTGTAAAAGGAAGTAAAAAAGTCACATTAGTAATAAAAATTACCACTAACAATTATAAAAATTAAATGAAACAATAATAATCACCACAATTATAAGTATAGCAAAAAGTTTAAAATCTTTTTCTTGTTTTTATGTTTGTGAAATCTCGAAGTATATCTTCTTTGTCTACTGCTCCATTTTCAATGGACAACATAGATAGCGCAGATAGTCGGTTTTGAGTCATGGATGACCTAAGGTAATTTTTTATCAACTTAAGACGTGAAAAACTCCTTTCTCCGCTAGCGACACTAACTGGTATTGTTAATCATATTTTTAAAGCAATATGTAAATTTGGATAAATTGGTATTAATTCATTGCGTAATATATATTTCAAAACATCGTTCGGGTCATCTGATGGTTTCAGCAAACTTGAAATGAATACTAATTCTTCTGACAGTTGAATACCATCAATGTCTTTTTTATTATCATCGCTAACGCTGAGTATAATTTCTAAATCTTTACAATACTTTAGAATATCTTCTTTCTTCCATGTAGTTAATTTTGAAATAAAATGTAAGAAGCCAAATGTATTTTTATAATTTGATAGCTGTTGAAAACGTTCCTCTATTGAGTGTATAGCAACGTCTAACAAATTAAAATAAACTTCAATTTTACATTTTTCTTTTAAATCTTCCATTAAGTCATCATTCGCTTCGTATTCAAAATTACGTTTTTGTTTTTTAATTCGCGCTTCTTCGAATTTGGGTACCAAATCAATTATATCTGCTAATTCCCGAGCAGTAATAAAAAGGTTCTGGAACTCTTCGTCAGTTCTGAGCTTTTTCAAATAATTAAGAATGGACTCAATTGTTTCTACTGCGGCAACAATAGAAAGTGTTGAATTCTGCATTAGAAGATTCACTTTATTAACACATTATACCAAAGTACTGCGGTGCAAATAAATTGATAATTTTTAAATTTTTGTGCCAAATTTTTTGCGTCAACCTTCGTTTCAAAATATTTTTCCCCTCATTTTTATTTTAAACATTTTCCGCAGGAATATCAATGTTGGTCGCCCCGCGAAATTCACCCCAGTTTACGGTAATATTGAAAAAAAACGATTATTAGAGTTTACTAGGAAAGATCCTTTTCAATGATTTTTCGATTTTTAAATTTTCGGGTTTGTATGTAAATATTAAAAGCACGAGGGCCGCCTCCGGCCGTCCTCTTAACCCTTATGATACCATAAAAACTTACACCTTCTATCTCCCATACGGAGTACCCGGGTACTACCTCTATTATGGCATTTAACATGCATGTTGTGCATAGTTTTCCTGCATTATCGCTGCGGACATTTGTTTCTGTGCGTCATAGCTCCTTTTTTTATTGTTTGTTTATGCTTTGTTTTCAAATTTTATGAGTTAGAATAATGAAATTGTGAAGCTTAGAGCGTCAGTTGCGTTATTTACGAGTTAGAGTGCAGTCAGTTTGTGTGTGTGTGCTTCAACAAAAATGGACCTGAATCCAAACGAACCGGTGCCGGTGGCTGGGCCGAGTGGCTTTGGCACTTCAGTTGTTTGATTACAACGGTAAGTTTAGTACATAATAAACAATATGTTTCTCGTTCCATTTCAATGATGAAAGTGTTTGTCTTTACAGGTAAAAAAGAAGGAAAAGCACGCCAAGTCGATGTTGGAGAGAGGTACTAATGAATCTATGTCAGTATTACAAAAGCTCCGGAGGAAACATCACTACTGAAAATTTGTTTACGTCACTCCCCTAGGTAAACTGCCTCAGAGAACAAAGGCTCACTTTAGTTGAAACATTGAGAAAAAACAAACTCTACATCCCAAAAGAATTGCTACCATCGAAGAACACGAAAGTAACATCAAGCCTTTTTGATTTTCGTGATGAAGGAACTTTATGTTCCTATATGCCTAAGAACAAAGCTGTTGTGTTGCTTTCGAGTATGCACACATCTTCAGAAATAGATGACATGGCTAAAGCCAAGAAACCTGAAATCATTCTGTACTATATTTCTAGCAAAGTCGGAGTTGATCAAATGTATGAGATGGTAACTCAATACACGACTAAGAGAGGAACAAATAGTTGGCCACTGGCTTTTTTCTACATCATTTTGAATATTGCTTGTTTGGCAGTGCACATCATTTATACTGAAAACAATCCACAAATTGGCCGTAAAACTGATCGTCGTAGATTATTAAAAAAAAAAGGAAGAGATCTCTACGTACCCTCCATAATAAAAACAAATAAGGAACCGCTAGTCACGCGGTGTTACTTCATGAAAATGGCCATGGAAAACATTCTTGGCGTAAAAATAGCCACCGTACATAACCCACCACCAGCACCAACCCCCTTCCAAGAACGTGACCAGACCGGGCACATGAAGTTTATTGGTTCCTGCATCATGTGTAACACCGCGGATGAAAAGAGGAAAAAAATAACGCGCAAGAGATGCTATAAACGCAAGAACCCAGTGTGCGATGAATACACCAACCCAACTCCTACTGTAGGCAGAAAATGTGTGGAATGAAGATACGATGTGTTTATCCCAAAATCATGCATTACCGTTTACTTTTTTATCTTTACTTACTTTTGAATGCTTTATATGAAACTCACGCATTATATACTATTTACCTGTTTACTTTTAATTATATACCTACAACATACAACTAAATACTATCCAATTAAACATTTATTAATACAGAAATTCGTTTTCTAGTCATATAAACCTAAAGAGTACCGGGGTACTCCATACGGGAGACACAAGGTGCACTTTATAAAATTGCAAAAATAAAATATTTGCTCCCACTATTTCTACTAAAAGTATGTTTTTCATAGGTAAAACTATTTTGTGTGAGATGTCAGGAAAACTCAAAAGAAAAGGTTGAATAGAAAAATAGTTATGTGACTGTAACGACGAAATAGTACCCGGGTACTCCGTATGGCATCATAAGGGTTAAATGTGCCGCTACAGGCGGCCGCCTGCTCTGCCTGTGCGTAACGCCGGCACTGCTACTAACCCAACATTTATAAGTAGCTAATTCCATGGCTACCGAGATCTCAGATATTTATGGCCACCCGGTATAATGCTAACTATATTGCTAGCGGCTATGAGGTGGGAGGTCACGAAGGAGGTGAGACAGACAACCAACTCTTCAATGTATATGGTGCGGTGGGGAAGTAGTGAAGTTTAAAATTCGCTTCTAAAGGCAGAGTTCGAATGCTCACGCACGCACACGAGACGCTTTATACTCAGAGTGAGACTAATGTTTTCGGCCGTTCGCAGGCCCTGCTAGCAATATAGGTATGTATAATACATATATGTGTACAACCAAACATTTGACAATGACATCGATTGACAACTTACAAATCTCAGTGTTAAACCCTGAATCTTAGATATACTATGGCAGTCCAGGACAGAAACAAAAGGAGGAAAGGAAGACCGATACAGACTTGAGATAACGTATTCGGGAAAATTTTAAACGAAAAGGAAACAACTTGCAGCAAACGGAGAACTTTGGCAAGAAATAAAAAAGAATGGATCAAATTTGTGCATGCACGGCTAAGAAGAAGAAGAAAATCTTATCCCACACTTTTATGGTAAAGAGAAATTCAATTAACACACAAGTAATTAATAAAACAACAACGAGAACAAAGCAAGAGAGACAATTAACAATAATAAAGCAAAAAACAATAAATATCAAAACTGCCAACTTTTTACAAGAATGTACTGATCTTAACTCAAACAGAATTTTGTCAGCACTGAACTCACCCCACTCACTCAGTCCCAGACTACACAACCAATTTTCAGGGCCTCAGCTAGTTGTCAGAACCTGTACCGGATGGAGATGTGTGCTACACAGCATAGAGTTTCAATGTTAAATTATTTACTTCCCCAATTATTATTTTAGAGCTAAATTGTTAACACATTCACTACCAGTGGCTTCTATAGCAGCCAGACAGCTATACCCAAATATGCCAACCGGTGGTTCCCATCGGTGCTATACAGTTATTGTGTCTAGTGTTTGTCTGTAGCGAACCAGCACTCAATCTATGCATGCGTAAAAACGTTTGTTGGCTATATAGGACGACTGTGTTTTTGACAAAAAATATGTGCCGTATTAGGCACTTGACTGGTAATGGTAAAAACAAAAACCCAAAATTTAAATTTGG
The DNA here is from genome assembly GCA_940337035.1 of Agriotes lineatus. Lineage (NCBI taxonomy): Eukaryota > Metazoa > Arthropoda > Insecta > Coleoptera > Elateridae > Agriotes > Agriotes lineatus. Next base: position 27,497 of record CALNHX010006542.1, read on the forward strand.
CATTTGAGTCATCCTTATCCATGCTGGCAGCCAATGTGTTCATAATTGCATACATTTATGCTGTTTAAAAGTTTATAATATCCAAAAATAGGAAAATCCATAAATTAAAACTTACTTTTAGTATCGGTGATGCCTTGGAATTATTTGAACAAATAACATGCTTCTGAGGTACTCTACATGCCTAGATGTTAATCGATTAAACACATATAAATTGAGAATAAACATTTGAATTGAAAATAAACATTTAAACTGGCAGTAAACAACTTCAAATTGGGCAATAACAATTAAGAGTTTAAATTTGTCAATATTAATGTCAAAAAATAAATCTCAGTAGACTATTAAAAGGGCCGGTTGCAGAAAGCAATGTTAAGTCTGGTGTTAGCTAACGCGACGTTAAAGTGAACAAAAACGAATCAAATATCAAATGTTTATGGTAACTAATACATTAGTAAACAAAATTTGATGCGATTTTGTTCACTTTGACGCGACGTTAGCTAACACCAGACTTAACATTGCTTTCTGCAACCGGCCCTACGTGTGGTAATATGCCGCCTTACATAAAGAGAAGGGAAGTCTGCATCCGAAAGCAATTTTATGCCGTCTTCAATAACAATGGAGATTGGAGAGGACTGGCGGATACACTTGGCATAAGGGGTCCCGAGTGGCGTAGCTTGAACAAGCGTCCACGTTCGATCAGCAGAGTTAAGCAACGCTGTTTCTGGTCAGAACTTGGATGGGAGTTCCACGGCTGCATCTCTCGGCGCCTCGTGGTACGGCTATCACGGAAAAAAGTTGGTCCCGGCGGTCATACAACATCATGACAGTCATTAGTGGGGTTGGAAGTCCTCATAACTGCACAGCGACGCCTATAATTGGCCTAACGGCTGTTGGCTGAGTGCGAATTAAATAAATAAATAAATAAATAAATAAAGCAACAGCTAATCGTTGGGTGAATAATCAAAACTAGATGCAAAGACAACATGGTGGAAAGAGGAAAATTACGGAAGAGCATCGTGACTTCAGGGTCAGTATACAGAAGAAACTTCAAGACTTACATTGAAGAAACTTAAAAGCAGATTTGTTGTATCTACTGTGGGTTTGCGGAAACATTTGAATGGCTTAATGTCCTACACACTAGAAAATATTCGTAGAGAACTCCACTAACCAATAACGAACAAAAAAATAATAAAACAACACGATTATGTAGCTTTTTAAGGTGATTACATCCCCATTATATTTGGATGAAACAAACTTCAGTTTATTTATTTCACATGATTCATCTGCTTTATACATAATTAACTTTTGTTCGTCTGTTTATATAAGTCAGCGCCGGATTAAGAAAAGTTGCCTCTAGAAGAAGGGCTACCCCAAGCACACAAATTTTGAATTTCTTATGGAATGAAATAAAGCAAACTTTTTAATATTTACTTTTTTATTGAAAAACAAAAACATTGAAGCAGACAAAATATATATTTATGAAAAACAAACTTAGGGTATCTAGTTATTTTCAAAACGAAACATAAAAACAAAATATATTAGGAACATATTTAAAATACGTAATAAGTAAGTGGATAAATTGTAGCCTGACGGGCTAGTTTAATTTAATTTAAATGCTACAATCACCAGCCTGAAAACTGGTTGCCCAAGGTTAGCTCAAAAAGCCAAGATCCAAATAATACACTCAGATAGTAACGTGGAATAGAAACACAGGATAACTTCTTATTATTATATAATAACATTTAACTGGATACATTAAATTAAACTGTATTAAAACAACACGAAATAATCGAATGTAATGACATAAAAATAAAATAACTCTTCTAACGGGGCGTCGTTCATCGGTAGTCTAGCAGTGGCACACTATTGCGGGACAGCCTGTATGTACATTGGTTTCCTCGTCACGTTGGCACCGCGCCGGTCCTAAACAGGTAATTTGGCAGATTAGCTGACCGCCAGTAATGGCGGACCACAACAATACACTTGGTCTTAAAATCGTTCAATAAACAAAACTGCAGTCGAAATCAAACTAAGTTGTGTGCATACCTAGTGCGTTTGGTGGTGAAACTCCCATCGTTCAAGTGGCGGACGATGCGTTTGATTCGCTTTACTTGCCAACTGTTTCGTTTCCCCAGGTGAGTGAATTTTGCTTAACTGTGCACCGTTTCTTGCTGACGAAGGCGGCCGCTGGGTTACCCTAGCTCCGCGAGTGCGTGCCTATGGACGGTGGCCTCGGGCTCGTTCGACCGGGACCCCTGGTGCACGCGCCTCGGCCTCGGGGATGCGAAAGTCGCCCCAGACGCGATTATCGGGGCTAATTACGTCTGCGTCGCCGTCCTGGTGCCGGGAAATTTGCTTCGCGGACGGCGAGCACGACTTGGCCTCCCGTGTGCCTAAACTTTGGAGGGCGTCGTCAGCGAGTTCGGAAATACTCTGCTTACGTCCAGGTGTCTGACACCGTCGCCGTTGGACCTGGGGCAGTCCTCTAGGTCGCTAGGTGTTCGGGAAATAACGTCGGAAAGTAAATAACAATCCAAACGTGCAGGGATTCGAGGAAGTAACGTTGGAAAGTATAACATAACAATCCAAACGTGCAGGAGTTCAAAAGAATAACGTCGGAAAGTAAATAACAATCCAAACGTGCACGGATTCGAGGAAGTAACGTTGGAAAGTATAACATAACAATCCAAACGTTCGGGGTTCAGGTAGCTGGTCGGGATACCCTCGAAAAGTCCTGGGGGACACTCCTGAGAGTACAGGTGAGACTAGAAGAGTGGGAAGATCTAGGAACTTCTAGGAAATTCTCGAAGATGCTCGAAGAGCCCGGAGGCTCTCCTGAGCGGAATCAGGTCTGGAAGAGGTTCGGGAAAAATACTAGGAAATTCTCGAAGATGCTCGAAGAGCCCGGAGGCTCTCCTGAGCGGAATCAGGTCTGGAAGAGGTTCGGGAAAAATACTAGGAAATTCTGTCTTGTCTGCGCTCCGAATTCTGCTTTTATACCTGGTGCGAGCGTAATCGGAGGTCGTTGAAGAGGGGATTCGTGCGCAGTGGTGTTAGGACGATCGCTTGCGGTGACGTCACGTCGTCCTCTCGGCGCGGAGCTTCGGTCTCTAACGTGGTGCACGACCAGGGTGAACGCGCAAATTAATTTTTAATTTACAGAATCGCGATCGCGCTGGGCGTAACGTTACAAAATAAAAAATGATGCTATAGTTGCTGTCAAATTGTTAAGATCGAGAGAAATTCAAATTCGTGGTGGTCATTCACGTAAGATGTGTAGCATCAACTGCTATCAGATGCAGTCGGAGGTGTTTCCAGTCGGTGGTAAAGCCAGGCGGTGTTAATTTATGTCGACGATTGTTCCAGTTGTGATAGGGACAGTAAACCATAAGAACTAAGACAGGTGGAAAAAGATTTACACAAGAATGACTACAATCGACAAGACATCAGGAACGCATGTCAATACACCATAAAACCGAAGGAACCTAAACCTAAACCTATAAATTATGCCTGCCTTCCTTTCATCGGCGGAGTAACCAACAGAATAAGAAAAGTCTTATATAAGAAAAACATCAAGGTCCGCTATTGTGCAATAAGAAAGGTCAAACAATTGATCCTTTCCAACAAAGACTCTTTGCCCAAGCTACAGACAGAAGGCGTTTACCAGATCCAATGTACTTATGGCAAATCTTACAGCGGACAAACGGGAGGAAGCATTCAATGTAGAATAAAAGAACACCAGAGTCACGCACGACTTGGAAACACAAAAATCAGTCAACGCAGAACACGTATTAGGACCAGGAGATCACAGAATAAATTACGACTCCGTAAACATACTAGTCCAAACTAAAAAATACTTCCCTCGTGTTATTCGGGAATCCCTTAATTTGTGAGAATGTTATCAACATTTTCTAGAATGTGGAAAAATTCTCTTAGCCCATAAATGACTTGAAATTTTCCTAGAAAAGGAAAATTTCTTTAGAGTTGGCAACACTGGTGGTATACATGTCGGTGGCAGCCCGCTGTCACCGTCCATTGGAATTTTCGTA